>APFE031398502.1:673-12331 GCA_000404065.3 Pinus taeda | reverse complement strand
TAAAAGAATAATTATTAAAATAAATAAAATATATCATTAGCTCTTTTCAAATATTTTCTAAATATTATACTTTTGTCTATGATTTGTTATTTAATATTAAAATGAATAAATTTGATACAGTCACTTGAATAAAACCAAGAATAAAGTTGCACTAGAGATCCTAGTAATACCTCATGGGAGTTACAAATCCTTTGACCTGCCAAAACACACATGAAAACATAAAAATAATAATAACGATAATAATCAAATTCAAGAAGATTAATTTCTAGATTCTTGAAGTCAATTTCTTCTTATAAGATCAATTTCTTGAATTCTTGATATACTTAGAGGCAAAAATTATAAAAACTATGTGTAAATAAAACAAATTCAACAAATTTAGGAAACAAATTCTCACGATATCCTAAAAATTAGTAACTATACATCAATAAAACTTTCTTAATAAAACTAGCAAACAAAGACTCACAAGATTCTAAAAACTAATAACTAATTATCATAATTACGTCGTAAGGTGTTCCCTTTTGAAATCAACTCCCCTCTTGTCTTACCTGTCTTACTATGATCTGTCTGATATGATGTTAAATGATTGAAATGTTTGCCACTATTGGTTGAAAGCTCTCGTGATAACCGAAACAATACTAATCTTCCCTCCTTACAATATGAATAAAAACTTCAGTAGGTTTTCTGGAACACTTCTCTACGATGTCAAAGCCATGCATGCTCTACGCTGTCACATGGGAGTGGCGAGGACTTGTGTCGTCCAGGATCTTGGATGATTCTGCTTAGCACTGTGCACGTAAATTTCAAAAGGAGTGGGTAGCCTCTCGAAATAGCAGTTTTTAGTTTTTAATGATTTTGTCTTTTTACTGCCTAGTGTTCCGTGACGAAAAACTAGAAATTGCTGAGGTTTCTCAGTTTATTTTTATGTATTGTGAGACCCTCCCCTTGTGGATTCACCCCTTATACCTAAAGGTTTACTTCATTAGTTCATTGTTCAGATTTGTTAGAATAAGAGACTACCTAGTGGTATGCATGGCAGTGTGGAGATCACTTCACAAGGCCGATGATTGCTGATTTTTTTACTGCGGTTGTTAAAGGTAAGTAGATTTGGGAATTTGAATGCATCTTTAGTTGTGCTTTTTTGTGTTGGCTAGCTGGAATTAGAGGCATTTTAGGGCTCTCTGAGATTGCAAGTGCAATAGCGTTTTGGGTGTTTTTCTTTTCTATGATTGCTTGCATTGGCGTAGTCGTGCAGGTGTGTTGGGTGTTAATGAGCTTCAGTTCCTGCACATGATGATTGCAAGGTCTCTTCTGTGAGGTATACATGTTTCTTATATACATAGGGTTTCATTAATCGTAGTTGGATTTCCAACACTAACCTTACCCTAACTACTAGTTTGTTCTATAAATGCAGATGCAGATTATTTTTGTTAAGTTATTATCTCTCTTCATTCCTGAGTGATTTCGAGTCGACGCCTCTAAGGTTTTCACATAAAATCACTATCAAGAGGATTTTCAACATATTTTGTTGGCTCAAAAAATCATCACACAGGTAATTATATTTGCCTTCAACTGTTACTGATATTTAATAAAACAAAATCCCAATTTACCTTTAACAGTCCAACACTCTAAGAATTGGTTAATATTTGAGAAGGGTTTCAGAGTTATGATGGGTCCCAAGTCTTTTACATAGGTAAATCATACCCCTATTTTTTTGTTCACCATAGATCCAATCGAGTGAATTTATTTTAACAAATTCATGTTTTGGATGTCTACAGGTTCAACCCTTTCTTTTATGAAGTGTTCTCCTAATAAGGGTTCATTTAGTAAGGGTTTTTCTTGGAAATCGGTCAACATTCCAGGTTCTTATTCATTTTCTTTTGCTAATTTCCATTTTTTTCAAAGGAAAATGTTTGTGTTCTTGCACCTCCAATCACGACTAGGATGGAAATTATACAAGTTTCTTATATACTTAATGTTGCATTAATCATGCTTGAATTTCTAACATTGTTCTTACCCTAACTATTGTTTTGTAATTGCATATGCAAACTCTTTTTGTATGTGGACTCAAATTTGGTAGTAAAATGCATAAAGTTGGTTTAGAAGATTTCCTTGAAGGTCAGAAATAGAAGAAACGAAGACGAGCTGGAACACTTTATTGATGATAATAAAAGTAATGAAGCTAGCATTAGTGTTGTGCATTTTCTTGGTAAGAATATAAAGCTACAGTAAGAGGACGAATAATTAAAACAATTATAAGCATGTCCCATGTACTGCACTACCTCTTAAAAAAAATTGTTGGGTTTGATGATGGTCTATGTTACCTGAACATGATGGTTTCAAGATTGTATACCCATATTTATCCATAGAGGTAATGCAATAGCAACACTTATCCTAAATCAAAATTTTTATGTGATGCTCTCAAGGAAGGTTTTAGGACTTTCATCTTGGTTATAGAAAACATGTGCAATATTCCATAAGCCCTGCCTTTTTCCTTGTCACTCAAAGATCTATGGAATAAAACTAATCATCTCTCTAACAATTACGACACAAGAATAGGGCTATGTTTGAGGATCCTGGTACATAATTTGAATTTTAAGGACTTCAATTCGGGCATGTCTATGTTGATGATTTTAAAGAAGATTAATAGCTCCTCCAGAGGCTACACCAACTGGATATATGATTGGCAAAGGTCTTTCATTTTCAAACCTAGTGAGCAAGAGAGTGTAGTGTTGTTGCACACATAAGAAGAATCCCATGGGATTGAAGCTGCTCAGTAAAATGGAATTAGGAGAAGTTCATGAGCTAAAATGTGCAAGGTATATGGACAAGCATGATGCAGGAGCAACCAGCAACAAAGCAAACAAACTGGACTAGAGGATCAGAACAAAAGAAAAGCGTGATTTAAAGCAGAAAAATAGATTTAAAAAGGATAAAGCAGATTTAAAGCATGCATGCATGAAGCTTTTGTGGAAAAAATAAGGAAAGGATGGAAACTATTGAACTTGGTGAAAGTTTATGTATGAATGCAGGTGATGAGATGGTAAAAACAGAAATTTGGGCTTGTGAAAATACTGAAGATTGCACAGAAATCTTCTCAAAGGAGATGGCAGATTTATGGCATGAGTTAAATGTTCTAGAGAAGAGACTAGAAGTACATAGGATAAATATTCAGAATATAAAGGCAGAGATGAGTGAAGATAAAGAGGTTTATGAACCAAAATACACATGCATTCTCGGAGAAGATGATGCTGAGGACAGATTGAGTGATAATCTCAAGAATGATTGGGATCAGTATACTGAAATGCTGGCAAAGGAAATGCTAGCAGAGGAAAGTAAGGCACTGATGCCTTATGACTTTTATTCTAACAAGTGTTTTGTGAATGCAGGTATTGTTGCAGGTACTTGTGAATATTTGACTCAGTTGAGGAGAGAAGAAGTTTTATGTTCCAGAAGACAAGAGGGTATGGATGATTGGGTGGCAGTCAGAACAGAAACAAGCATAGAAGAAAGACATCAGCAGTCTGAAGATTTATTGGACCAGGAAATTGAATTAATCAGAAGAATCATGTTGAAAGTGTCTCAGAGGAAGACATCAGCAAGGATGAGAAGCAGCAGAAGCAACAGTAAAAGAAAGACAGTAGAAGATTGTGAAAGTGCAGCTAGTGGAGCGATGCAGCATAAAGTGTGGAGACTTGGAGAAGAACAACAGACAAAAGCAGCAGCAAATGGAAACTTGCAACACAAAGTATGGGATCCAGGCACATGATCAGGAGATCATGATTCATTTTAAGGTTGGGTGTATGATGCAGGAGCATCAAGCCCGTTTACATTTGTAAATATAGAATAAAGAAGGGGTGTGATAATTTTAGATATTTTGTTGTAAATATTCTTTTATTTAGAAAAATAATATGAGTGAATAGTTAGAAAAAGAATGAGGATAGAATTTCTATGTTTTTTCCAGTCAAAATTAGGATAAAAGCTGGGAATAAGGCTTCAAGCTTTAATTCCTTATGTAAAAAAAGAAAAGCCTGGTTTTCTTAGGAGATAAGATCTCATCTTTTCCTTATGTATGTTTCCTTTAATTATAAATAAAGTGCCGAAAGCTCTCAGCTCATCAGAGAGAGAGGAGAGGCGTGTTGTTTTGAAGAATTCTTCCTCTCATGTAATGAAATGGAATGACATTGTTGATTATATATTTTTAAAACCACTGTACAGTTTAAGAAATCCCGCGGTTTCAATTGAGCGCAACTGTTTATAATGGATAGCTATAGTCTGTGTATTGCAAGCGTGGCTCCGTTCTCATGTGATGTGATAAACTATGCGTAAGGTAATGGGGATGTTTACTGTTGCATATATACATATAACCTGTATTGGCACGAAAAATAAGGAAAGGATAGGATTGATCCTTCCTAAAATTTTTATATAATTGTAATACCATAGGGGTGTAGATATATCTGTTTGTGAGGAATTTTGTGAGTGGCAAGATGTAATCGAGCTAGAGCTCGTTTTGGCTGAAATGCCTTAATTTTGTAACAGTTTTGTGATATATATATATATATATATATACCTGGGTTTAGTGTATGTTGTGTCCATTTATACGTTTATGTGTATTTGATAATTGGCTTAATTTCGTGTTGTTATGGATGCATGTATGCAATAAATTAGTTCACTGTGTATTGGAAGGCTGGGTCGCCTTTCTACTCTCTGATTGATGTTTATGGGGTTTTGAAACAATTTGAATTTTTTTTGAAGAAATTGGGATTTTGGGCAACCCCCAAGATCTCATTTTCATCAGGTGGTATCAGAGCAGTAAGATTCTGCGGAAAGAGGTACAGTTGTGTTAAATATGGAGAGTCTATGATCTTGCTATTGTTCAGGTAGCAGTAGAGGAAGGTGAGAAGATTGCAATAGTCTAGAGCGGTTACCAAAAGACCAAGGCTAGAGGAGAGCTTGGTGAGGTAAGAGGCAGCAAGGAGGACTTTCTGTTGCAGAGGTTGATTGCAGCTCACAAGTTGAAGATATTACGAAGACCAAAAGCATATGACCAGGAGGTCATAAATTTTTGTGCCTCGGGAGTCTGATGCAGGAGCAACCAACAACAAAGCAAACAAACTGGACTAGAGGATCAAAACAAAAGAAAAGCGTGATTTAAAGCAGAAAAATAGATTTAAAAAGGATAAAGCAGATTTAAAGCATGCATGCATGAAGCTTTTGTGGAAAAAATAAGGAAAGGATAGGATTGATCCTTCCTAAAATTCTTATATAATTGTAATACCATAGGGGTGTAGATATATCTGTTTGTGAGGAATTTTGTGAGTGGCAAGATGTAATCGAGCTAGAGCTCGTTTTAAGGCTGAAATGCCTTAATTTTGTAACAGTTTTGTGATATATATATATATACCTGGGTTTAGTGTATGTTGTGTCCATTTATACGTTTATGTGTATTTGATAATTGGCTTAATTTCGTGTTGTTATGGATGCATGTATGCAATAAATTAGTTCACTGTGTATTGGAAGGTTGGGTCGCCTTTCTACTCTCCGATTGATGTTTATGGGGTGTTGAAACAATTTGAATTTTTTTTTAAGAAATTGGGATTTTGGGCAACCCCCAAGATCTCATTTTCATCAAAGCATCCAAAAGGGAAGCATTAGGCAAAGAGTGTGGATAAGAATGTACACCTTATACCTTCAGGTTTTAAAAATAGTGATTTGATATACAATGAGTATATGATATAAAGCTATAGTAAGAGGAGTGAATTGGCCTCGTGGTACATGGATGATCCAGGAGCAAAGGGACGATGCACACTATTAGTACTACCACTGCCCATACATGGATTACATAGCATAATTGGCTCAGGAGGACCCTAATTGTCATGTTTATAGTTTTTCTTAAGTCATCAATACATTTTCATATTTCAATTTTATTAGCTGTATATATAAAAAGACAACTGTACTCCACGCGAGGAGTTTTTTTTATCTCTTTTTAACAACACGGAAGACATGTTCTCCCTACGTGGAGAATCATAGATCCTTTTTGATACATTCCTTTTTGATAGGAAATCAACATCATGTATAGCATATGCGAACTACATCTACAATATGTAATTTTCTTATATCAATGAAAACTACGATTTTTCCAATGGGGAAAAAGCTATAGTAAGAGGACAAATAACTGAAAAAATTATAATCTCGACCCATGTACTACACTACCTCTTAAAAAAATTCGTTGGGTTTGATTATTGTCTAATTTACTTGAACATGATGGTTTCAAGTTTGTATACCCATATTTATCCATAGAGGTAATGTAGTAGCAACACTTATCCAAAATCATAATTTTGATGTGATGCTCTCAAGAAAGGTTTTATAACTTTCATCTCCGTTATAGCCAAAATGTGCAATATCCTAGACACCATAACTTTTCCTTGTGACTCCAAGGTCTATGGAAGAAATCTTATCATCTCTCCAACAATTATGACACGAGAATAGGGCTATGTTTGAGGATCCTGATGCAAAATTTGAATTTTAACTACTTCAAGTCAGTCCTGTTTATGTTGATGATTTTAATAAAATTATGCCTTGGCCTGGTCTTTATTTTTGACATATACGTATAAATGGGATATCAAATAGTTCAATATGTATAGTGAAGAGATCACCCAGGTCTAGAAATCGATTTATGATGCATGATAAAATTTTGTAGCAATTTTCCACCATTCCCTGTAGCATAATTCAATACAGTTTGAAGGCTTTGAAATCACTACAGATATTATGTAAAACAAAGATTTTGTATACTAGCATCATATCCCATGTTATTATAACTGGTTTGAAGTGAGATAACATGTGCCATATTGATGAGTCAGTGCACTGAAGGAGGCATGTTTGTGGACTATTGTTGTTCCAGAATAGAAAATTCAATGAGAATGATGATGAGAATGTGGGTAGGTGCCTAATATGCATGTTTTATGTTTGAGCCCTAATCATCATTAGCTCAAAATAAAAAACAAATGCAGCCATATAGTGGAAGGCCAATATGGATGAAGCACTATGAGAATTTATGATACTGGGAGGGTCCTTTACCAATTTGATATTATGTGTCCCTCAAAGGCATCCTACAATTGATCATAAGCCTTGGAAAACATTTGATCTTTCGTTAGACGATTAGATTATGCTTACCCATTGATTTGGATTGCACGTACACATGGCGGTTGCAAGGTCTTTTCTGCGAGGTATACATGTTTCTTCTATAATTAAGGTTCCATTAATCATGGTTGAATTTCCAACATTGCTCTTACCCTAACTAATTTTATGTTCTGTAATTGCAGATGTGGAATGCTTACCCATTGACTTGAATTGCGCCTACACATGGCAGTTTTGAGGTCTCTTCTGTGAGGTATACATGTTTCTTATATACATAGACTTTCATTAATCGTGGTTGAATTTACAGCATTGCTCTTACCCTAACTATTGTTCCCTTCTATAATTGCAGATGTGCACTCTTTTTGTTAAGTTATTATCTCCCTTCATTCGTAAGTGATTTCTAGTCGATGACTCTAGGATTTTCACAGAAAATCACTATCAAGAGGGTTTTCAACATATTTTGTTGGCTCAAAATTCCACCACACAAGTAATTATTTCTACATTTAAACCCTACTAATATTTAATAATTTTCCTCCCAATTTACCTTTAACAGTCCACCACTCTAAGAATTGGTTAATATTTGAGAGGGGTTTCAGATTTATGACAGCTCCCAGGTATTTTACACACGTAAATATTACTCCTATTTTTTTGTTCACCATAGAACCACTCTAGTGAGTTTCTTTTAACAAATTCCTATTTTGGGTGTCTAGAGGTTCGACCCTTTTTTTTCTAAAGTGTTCTCCCAACAAGGGTTCATTTAGGAAGGGTTTTTCTTGGAAATCGGTCAACATTCCAAGTTCTTATTCATTTTATTCTGCTAATATCCATGTTTTGTCAAAGGAAAATGCTTGCATTCTTGCACCTCCAATCATGACTAGGATGGAAGTTATACATGTTTCTTAGATACTTAAGGTTGCATTAATCATGCTTGAATTTCTGACATTTCTCTTACCCTAACTATTGTTTTTTAATTATAGATGCAAACTCTTTTTGTATGCGGACTCAGATTTGGTAGTAAAAATCATAAAGTTGGTTTAGAAGATTTCATTGAAAGTCAGAAACAAAAGAAACGAAGACAAGACAGAATGCTTTGTTCATGATAATAAAAGTAATGAAGCTAACATCAGTGTTGTGAATTTTCTTGGCAAGAATATAAAGCTATAGTAAGAGGATGAATAATTGAAACAATTATAAGCCTAGCCCATGTACTACACTACCTCTTAAAAAAATTTGCTGGGTTTGATGATTGTGAATGTTACCTGAACATGATGGTTTCAAGCCCGTATACCCATATTTATCCACAGAGGTAATGCAGTAGCAACACACCCTAAATCATAATTTTGATGTGATGCTCTCAAGGAAGGTTTTAGGACTTTCATCGTGGTTATATCCAAAATGTGCAATATTCCAAAAGCCCTATCTTTTTCCTTGTCACTCAAAGATCTATGGAATAAAAGTCATCAACTCTCTAACAATTACAACACAAGCATAGGGTTATGTTCAAGGATCTTGGTGCATAATTTGAATTTTAAGGACTTCAAGATGGCCCTGCTTATGTTGATGATTTTAAATAAGATTAATAGCTCCTCGAGAGGCTACAACAATTGGATATATGATTGGAAAAGGTATTTCATTTGCAAACCTAGTGAGTAAGAGTGCGTATTGTTGTTGCACACATAAGAAGAATCCCATGGTATTGAAGTTTTTGGGAATGGGTTCCCCCAAGAGTAGTTTTGGGGCTAAAAGCCCATGTTTTGGGATAATTTTGTAATAAAGCTGTAAAGTCTCTGCATTTTGTGGCCGCGAAGCGCGAAGGTGTCAAGAGCCATAAAGGGTTGTTTGCCCTTATTTTGTAAAGTGTCAAGTCAACTATAAAGATCCACCCATGGTCCACAAACCATGGGATTGTATAAAAATGATCTAAGTAAGTAAGGTCTAAGTAGTTGAGAAAAGGTAGAAAGTATCGAAGTAGAGTGGAGAAGTCTAAGTGTTCTCAGGTCTTAGCGTAGGTAGAGGCTTTGTAGGTGAGTGCACAGAGGCCTAGGGTGGAAGTTTGCAGCTGAGTGCACGGACCCCTACAGTTGTGTGTGCAGGGCAGATAGATTCTGTATTAAACTGGATGATATCGATAAAGAGAAGTATTCTACAATTACTGTGTATTTAGTTCTTGGTAATGCATCTGGTTATATTTCATTTTGGGTTTAATTTACAATGTTTATTTGATGTGCGAATATATGTGATTGTATCGATTAATTGAACGCAAGTAAGGATATCAGTTTACGCAGCGCTAACTTTGATTTATTAGTAAGATAAGTAAAACACTTGAGATAACTTGGGAACCTATACAATACATTGTCATAGCTACGCAAAAGTACCTTGACCATGGGTTGGGGTTGCATGAAGGTCAATTGTACACCTTCACGAAGGTACTGAAGGGTGAAATAAAGGGTATATTGACATAGCCCTAAGGCTTAGCGACCTACACGAAATAGGGGCAGAGGGTATAAGCTGACATCACAACCATCACAAGGTGCAGAAACTTGGTTCCAGCATCCCCCCATACTACTTCGAGTGAGAGTTCTGTTGTGTTGTGTTATATTCTTTCCACGACTAGCCCATGTAGTTAACCAAGGGGTTGGCGGGGGGGGAGAGGGGGCATGGAGCACCCCCTTCGTTGCGCCGATTGTGTAGCGGGGGGTGGGAGGGGGCTCACAGGGGGTTTTAGGTGTACCCATAACCCCACTTTATGGGGTCCGAGGTAGTTCCCCTGAAAATTTTGGTTTTGGACCCTATGTTAGGTTGGGCGGACCCACCTATGGTTTTGTGCATGATTTTCGCACATTTTTTTTTGACACGATGGTTTTCGGTCCATGGTATTGGACATGATGGTTTTTAGTCCATGGTATTGGATGCTTCGACATGTATAAATATGTATTATAACATTGAAAGGAACATAATGAAAAATCAAGCTGGTAGTCCCAGTTTTGGGATCCAGGGGAAATCTCTGTGTATATGTGTTTTATGTGTTATGCTTTCCATTGTTTATTTTCTGTGTTTTAGAATTCGTATGAAGGATATTTCTGTATGGGGTTAAAACCTACATTTGGTATCAGAGCTGTTTTGGCTTCAAGGGGACACCTTTGTTGCGAAGGGGTTTTGCTCGAGCCTGTGGTAGACCATGTTTAGTGGGAGATCTGTGAAATCGATTTTGGTGGTGAAAGAAGATGGCAAGCAGTGGAAAGATAGATATCGAGAAATTTAATGGCCAAAGTTTTGAGTTGTGGAAACTCAAGATGGAGGATCTGTTGGTGGATAAAGATCAACGGATCGTGGTAGATCCAGTTACTAAACCAATGGGAGTGTTCGATGAAGAATGGAAGAAGTTGGATCGGAAGGCAAAGAGCACAATACAATTGTGCGTCTCAGATTTAGTATTGCTGAACGTATGAGGGGAAGCTATGGTGAAGGTTTTGTGGGACAAGTTAGGGAATTTGTACCAATCTAAGTCTCTAGTGAATAAACTGTTCCTGTGGAAAAAGCTGTATAACCTGAGGATTAAAGATGGAGACTTGGTGATAGAGCATCTGAACGCATTTAATACTATGGTAAGTCAGCTAGCATATGTTGATATTAAAATTTTAGATGAAGATAAGTGCATCAGTTTGTTGTGTTCTCTACCGAATTCGTGGGATAGTTTGGTTATTGCAATAGGTAGCAATGCAACTACCTTGTAGTTTGATGAAATAGTCTCATCCTTGCTAACAAAGGAGATGAGACAGAAAAATATGGAGAGCCGGAATGGTGATGCCTTATCTGTACGAGGATGGTCCTAGAACAGAAACAAAAATAATTCATCGAGTGGGAGATCTAAATATAGAGGGAGAGCTAAATCTCCAGGAAAACCTATAAAGGTGGTGTGTTGGAAATGTGGAAAGGAAGGGCACTAAAAAAGGGAATGTAAATCTAAAGCTCCTGACAAAGGAAATGGATGAAGCTTCTTCTACACAGGCGAAAACCACCTCAAATGAAGGTGGGGATGTGTACTTGGCTTCTTCAAGTACACATGTAGATCATGAGGCATGGTTGATTGACTCGGGTGCATCCTTTCACTTCACTCCCCATAGGGAGTGGTTCTGTGAGTATGAGAAATATGGTGGTGGTGATGTTTTCTTGGGGGATGACAAGAAGGCTAGAATCATTGGCCATGGAAAAGTAAAGTTGAAGTTGCAAGGTGGATGATTTTTGGCTAGAAATCTGATTTTTGTAAGCAAGCTGGATGATGCAGGTGTAAAAACAGTGTTCAAGAAGGATACCTGCAAAATGGTTCGGGGAACACTGGTATTGATGCAGGGAGTTCGAATTGGAACTCTGTACAAGTTGCAAGGTAGCACTGTTATTGATGGGTGCAATAGTTCTATGGTTACTGAAAGTGGAGTAGAAAATCTAGTGGTCTTTGGAGAGAAGACCATGTTGTGGCATCAAAGGCTTGGACATATCAGAGAGAAAGTCCTTCGAATACTTCAT
>APFE031398500.1:0-13900 GCA_000404065.3 Pinus taeda | reverse complement strand
TATATATATAGAGAGAGAGAGAGAGAGAGAGATTTATTTATATGTGTGTGTGTCTGTGTTCTTAAGCAATGGCAGGCAGAAACTAATGACAACTAGATTATTGTGCATCTAGGTTGCATGAGACAAAAGATTCTTGGTCGAAACTTTATGCATTCTCAATTAGAGAGAGAAATCATGTTGCGTATATAAAGTATTACCTAAATTAAAGTACATTAAAGACACTTTAATTGGAAAAGACAACATGGGAAGATTAAATTTTCATGTGAGAAGCATATTCGAGCTAATTTTGAAGCACTAGAAGAAAACACCGAGGACAGTGTTTCTCTCAAGGGGGAATATGTATTACCCCTCAATAACATATAAATTTACTTTTATTGCAATGATTTGGAAGAGTATGTGTTTGGTGGAAGGCCTAGTGAAAATTTTAATTTTTAAAATTGATTTTAAAATTTAATTGACAAGTTCATTACGACATCCAAGGAAATTACAGGGCAAAGTAGTTAATTGAAAATATTGTTTAGGATACTGTTAGATACAGTTACTCCCATCCCTAAGTCATATCAATTGGGAAAAGAAGCCATAAGGATATTAGAGGAAAATACATGAGGCAATCATGAAGGGAGAAAGAAGAATGAATCCGTGGAATATGACATTGTTAAGGGAAGCCAAGATGATTCCAGTTAGGGCATTATTGAGAGGGTGGGAACTAGTGGAATCCCTAAGTCTGACTCGATGAGTCTGTGAGTTCCTAGACTGGGCTTTCATAGTCTTGATTCCCTTGGAGAGACCATGATAGATCACTGGTCAAACAACTATTCTAGAAATGGAATACATGCTCTAGGGGAGAACTAGTTTTTATCGTTTTCATTGGTAAGGATGACCGGTATCCTCCTCAATAAATTTACTCATAGCCCACACCTAAAATAAATAAGTAGTTTGTACTATGATTTTTCTAGAACAACAAATGTTTATTGTTATTGCAATATGTACATTGCCTTTTTCAAAAGAGAAACTCTCTTATAACTTACAGTAATATTTTGTCATAAAATTTTGTCATAAAAGAATATATATTATGATGGAGTGGCTTTGGAAGCATTAGATATGAAAGAATGAGAATACTATTGAGCTATAAAGAAAAAATGCATGTCCCTTTCGAACTCAAACATTATACTTAATGTGAATTGCTATCTTTGAAATGGGTTAGTTTCATATAATAGATAAGAGTATTCTCTATGAGAGAAACAATATGTTTTTCTTTGTATGTATGTACGTATATGAGAACTAAGCATTCCTAGAGAAATATTGGGACCCACTTGTTAGTTGGAATGTTGGTAATCAAATAATAATAGAAATACTAAAATAGTCAACTGAAAGTTGGTGAAATGAATCTGAAAAAAATATGGGAATAACAGTTTCACATTAAATCATACATATTTATATGTTTAAGAACATAAAATAATCTATAACATCTGTGAGCCATCTCCAATTCATAATCCAATTCAAAATACTAGCAAACAACTTACTTCATACAATGACTAAGTTCAACATTATAGAACAAAGAGTCGAACAACAATTAGGGAATTAGTTTTGGAAAATTTCTTATTAGAACAATTACTTAAAAAACAAGGGAGCTACTACCGTAGCGGTAGTCCCTGCCCGGGGGTGCAAATTCCAGGCTATAATTAAGAACCATCGAGTTGCAACAAATCGATTTCTCTGGGGCTCCATGAGGTCAGCTACAACAAATCGTGGCACTTGCAGACCGATTCCATGAGTTGAAATAGAAGCTTGCTCTCAGGGGTACCGATCGCATCAGCCTCACCCCCTTATGCTATCAATTTCTGCATGCAATCCAGGGAACCTTCTACCATTTTCTCAAAACCTGAATCCATCCATTCTCTGTAAGGAGATGGAAGAACCGGTGCACCGAGAGATTGAAGTCGATGTTTCAGGTCTCCCCAAGAAGCACAATGCATATGTTTACAATAAAATTCGTGGAGTGCCCTCAACCCTCCCGTGCCGCCGAGATTTCACCACAAACAGGGTTAACGCAGGTCCAATCAGAGTTCACTCGAAGACCGCCGACTTCACCTGAAGACCGCATAGTTCACCCGAAGACTGCAGAGTTCAGACCGCCGAGATATGTTAAATCTCAATTTCACAGCAATGACTTCAGATTAGTGGTACTCTACCTCAATGCCGCACTGCAAATGAAGCCTCGCACTGTTCACCACGCTTCAAAAGACTGCGCACTCGCCAAAACCTTCCCGGGCGAACCTTATCAACTGGATAGAGTCACCTCTTATGTATTCCGTGCAACAAAAAGGTTAAGGACAACGTATTGAAAGGCTCACTCTCTGCCATCATACTCTTTCAAAAATGCCGGAGATTACTCAAACTCTGCCAGATTTTTGTTATAAAGCAGGCGCAAAGTCGTTCGCCTCTCAATTGCTCACATTTAGATCAAAGGAACGAAAATTTTGTTCAAAATACTCGGACTGACCCTATCTTCAGCAACAAACAGAAAAAAAGCTTGGATTGTGCGATGGACGAGACAAATGGGGAGGCAAATAATGAGACTGCAATGGCATTCCCTCGCGGCTTGTATTCTTTTCTTTGTGATATTCACTGTTCCTCGAGCTTTTCTTAACCTTTTTATCGTGCATATCCCCCTTTGCAGTTAGTTTTCCTTCCGTTGATAACATACTGGCTTGAATCAGCAGTTACGTATAGCCTCTGTTTCTAAGAGTGGATTTTTCCATTAATTGGCTGAAGCGAATGGAACTTTTATACCTGAATGTTCTACTGTATCGGTTGAACCATATGAGGCAGCGTATTGCAACCGGGGTATAATACTGTGTATTTCTGATTATGTTGATATGAATATAAATATGTTGAATTCGAATCGTATGGATATTGTTTGCGACTGCGGTTTATGTGTATGTTGAGTTATGAATCCGACGGATGCTGTATTGGCGTTGAAAAGTTCTTTAATCCTGTTATTTATACGCTGTGTTGCGATATGCGTACATATCGAACTGAATTGGCACAGGGGTGAGCTTCAAGGTTAATATAATTTACAACCTGTATGTGTGTAAGAATCGTCATGGTTTGAACTACCCGAACAGCGGGACTGGAGCACGTTAGGAGGCCGCGTGAAATCGTACCCAATTAAGGACGAGAATAGTCGGAAGGAGGGCGTCAGTGGAGGTATATATCTATGTTAATAACCTTCGAAATTTGTCAGTTATATCTGTATGTTTGATTACCAAGGAGAACGAGGTTATGCCGGCACTTAATAAAGAAACGTAACTGTTATATACACATAGTTCTGGTTAATTGAAGATGATGTCGTGGTTATATGTATATGGTAGCATATATATGTTTTTGGTGTTGCGTAGGGATAGAGAAAACTTAGCATAAAAAACTTAGGATAACGCAAGTTGAGCGCAAGTTGAGCGCATCGGGCGACGTGAGGCCGGCAATAAGACCTCCAAACAAAAACTTTGGATAAAATTTTTTTGCCAGGAAATTGCGCAGGTAAACTTTGGTTAAGTAATAAATAGCGGGCACATATTTGCGGTCAACGCATCAACTAATAGCCAGTTGACTGCGTATCGAACGCTAATAGTCCCAGGCAGGGACTAATAAGAACAACTTGAAGTTAATGAACTTGGTAGTCAACAAAAACCCATAGTTTGCATGCTGCAACTACATATTTTTGCATTAAAATGGATAGAGAAACAATAATTACTTTTGGTCAGAAAAACAATAGGGTTGTTAATTGATAAATTGAAACATAGAATCAAGGCTTTCTAACTATAATCAATATAATATTTAAGAGTAATGATTTTTTTTCCCAATATAATATTTAAGAGTAATGATTTTTTTTCATTGTTATAATTGTTAATACAATTCCAAATATAACCCTCTGTATGAGGGAGTTAGGAAAATATTCAAGGTAAATCCTAATTCCTTTCATTTCCATAAATTTAATTGCGAAACAATTCAGTTCTAATATATGTACAATTTCCCGAGTTCGATAAATAAAAAAACCCTGACAACCTTAAGGACTCAGATTGCTTGTACAACAAGGCCAAAATTATAGCTTGACCTTAAACGAAGGGAGTGGCGGGTAAAAAGTTGTTTAATTAAGTGGATTTGGAAAGCAAAAGAGAAGTCCACTTCACTGGTATAACTATTACCAGATTGTAACATGTGTTCAGGGAAGGCTAGTTATGGAATTACCGCATAAGTTTATCTTGTTCATGTTTTAGCACACATTTAATTAAAATTACTGTTGCATCTCTCCAATACACATTATTATCCAAAATACAAAATCTCACAACCTTTAATTTAAAATATTTGGCTTTAGTTTTAGTCAAACCTAGAGGAGCTTGTAAATTTTGCAGTAAACGGACAATGTCTTCATACCACGGAGAGGTAGCAAAGGCTTTTGATACCGGTGGAGTTTCGTGCTCTTCCTGTTCATCAATTTCAGCTATGAAATTTATGTCAATTGCATGGAAATTAGATTTTACCATGAGTTTCGGCAATTCCTAACCTTTGATCAGCTTGGTAGGCTTGATTTCAAGATCATACTCTAACATACCAACAATCCATTTTCCCCTCCTTCCATAAGCATCAGTTTGCATCAAAATATATTTGACAATAGCATTAGGGACAAATGCAATTATATGGTAGTGTAAGATGTAAACTCTAAAGTCCTTGAGTTCTTTTACCAAGGATCTTGATTATTTTGTATTTTAGGTAAGCATCCCCAAATGATCTACTAAAGAAATCTACTAGCTACTCTTGTCCCTCGTTGTTCTACAATAAAATAACTGCAATAGCATGACGAGATGCAAAATAAAATAGCATAAAAACTTGGGTGAAATCAAGACTAATCGAGTAGTTGTTGAAGCTGGTTTTACTTCATTGAAATATTTTCTTGCTTCAGAGTTCCATTTAATTTCAATATCCGTTTTTAACATGTTTTTATGGATCTTAAGATTTATGCTAGATTAGAAATAAATCTCCTAAGGAAATTTATTCTACCAATGAAGGATTCAACTTTGTTCTTATTCTTGGGAGGGTCAATTTTGAGAAAAGCTTCAACTCTGCTAAGATAAATTTTAATGCCCTCCTTGGAAATGATGTGGCCTAGAAGCTTTCCCTCTAAACGAAACAATGTTTTCTTGGGGTTTAGTGAGATGCCAAATTTCCTACATTTTTCAAAGACTCTCCTTAAATGCAACAAGTGTTCTTCCTCAGTCATCGAAAATACAGTGATATCATGCAAATAAATGACAATGAACCTCTCAATTTCATCAGAGCAAAATACATCTTTACATACATAAAGGTACCCCATGGTGTAGTAAATGTTGTCTTTTTTTGGTCATCAGGGTGAACCTGAACGTGGTTATAACCTGAAAATCCATCCAGTAAAGAGATCCTACACGATCCAACTACCTTTTTTAATATATGATCCATTTTTGGGAGGGGATAGTTGTCTTTAAGTGAGGCTTTATTCAGGTTTAGGGTTTAGGATTTAGGTTACTAGTGTTGAAACCCACTTTGAAAATATGAGAGCGAGAATAATTTTGGCATCATAAAACATCTTAAGTTACTTTTGTATTAGGGGAAATAGAACTGGGTTCACCCTTATTACATTTTCTTTAAAAGGCTTCTAATCTTCTTTAAGGGGAATGACATGTTGAATGATGTTGGTGTGATAGCATTTTAAGTCAGCATAAGTTTAGGAAAAAAATAAGAAACTTCTTTTAAAATTTGTATGTACTTTTTTTTTCATTGGGAGGACAAGATTTAGATAATTAAAAAAAATTAAGGATCTCTATAGTCCCTATGTTTCATTGTTCTACCCGAGTCCCTCCTCGTTCAATTTTGGGCTTCTTTTCTACATCATTAAAATCAAACATATCTTATAAAGGTCCTAATCACTTAGGAAACAAATTATCCTTTAATTGCAACACTTCTAAATATTTTGAACCATCATCAGCTTCTTTTAACACTAGTTCACTCTTATTTAATTCTACATCATTACCTAAATCTATATGTGTACATTCGAATTCATCTTCTAATTTGAAGAAATTTTCGATTTGTTCATCATTGACAAAAACTTCCCAATATATAATGTTATCAGACACAGTTGGCCTATGTTTCACTTCCACAACATATTTTCTATTTAGATGGAAAGGAATCTTGCAAGTATTGGCTAAAACAACCAAGGTATCTTCTAAAATGTTTTGGTTTCAAGGTAGCACAGACAAACCATATTTAGGGAAACATTGTAAAAAATCAGAAACTACATTTTTGTAAGACATTAATCTAGGGTGATTTTCAAAATAGTCACCCTTAATTTGTTTTATAATTGGCTCTAAATATCCATGCACATAAATTCATTTTTCTCCTAGTTCCTTTAGAATCTACAACCCTAAAATTAATCCCTCGTATTTTGCAATATTATTAGTGCACTAGAAATTAAGTTTGTAACTATGTCCTTCTGGCTTGTTTGTTGTTGAGTTTACAAAAAATACACCTGCCCTTACTCCATGTTTACACACACCACCATTAAAATCCATATACCAAAAATATTCTCCCTCTAGATTCTCTTCTTCAGTATTAAATTTTATTATTTCCATATTACTGACTTCGGCCTCTAAGGGTGAAACTTCATTTTCTACAAAGCCATTATTATCTAAGATGAATGAATCCATGTATGAATGCATAGAATAGAGTGGATAATTTTTAGGATTATCTTAACTGATGACCATATATTTCATGCGAGTTTACTTATTAAGTCTTCTAGATTGGCAAAACAGAGGAATGGTTGTGTAAGTCATATCCATTTGCAAAGTTCCCTACAACTTTGCACCCCATGATCCAGACAGCAACATTCCATACTTTGGGGGTATGTCTGCTACTACTATGTCCATGACTAAACTCATAGTGGGTATCTGAACTAGAGTGACACATAAATATTTTATCAGGTCAAGACACCTAACTTTATTTGAATAAAAGAGTAGAGGTCTTTGTATGGTCTAGTGATGTTTAGCTCTAATTTATCCATGATAAATATCAGCATCAAATTGTGAGAGGCTCCAGAGTTAAGCATTGCAATGTGTATGAGTTTATCATGGATGTTCATGCTTATGTAGAAAGGTGGAAGAGTCCTATCCTAAGGTTTACCCTCAACTTTGGGTCCAAACAACAATTCAGGATGGTCATCAGTCAAATTGACTGTTTAACCCTTCCCTTATTTTTAAGGCTTTCATGACTTGAGTCTTGTATACACTTTTGGCCATCATTTATGTTAAAGGAATGACGATATTTACCTTAGCCACTTGAGTTTCGATATTAAAAGATGCTTGATATTTATCACTTTCCTTGACATTTACATCATATTTTTTAGGATTATTTTTGAGAATGCAGTTTTGGTTGACTAGAGGAAGAGGCATCATTTTGAGTTTTACTGGAAGAAGTTCCAATAGACTTTTTTGTTCTTAAGTTGTATTGTTTATTCACCTCTATAATGTCATTTTTATATCCTTTTTTATAATATTCTCATTCTAAAGGGAGCTCTCCTGGTTGTGAGAGAAAAATGATCTAGCTCTTCTTTGGTCAAGAATATGTGATCTATCTCACATTCTTCAAATAGATTTATTTGATTTTCTTCTATTTCCTCAAATAGTTAAACATCTTCATGAGTATAATTTTCATGAAGTGGATGACTAACGGGTGGATGATCACAGGGACCTCTTTGTTCCCTTTTTTTAATCTATGGTGGGCTTCTTTTAAAGTTGGGATTTCGAATCTGAGGTCCTCTAGGAGGTTTTTTATCTACCACAGTCATCCTCTCCCTCATATTTTCCATATTTTTCACTAGATTATATAATTTTGAGTTTGATGAAGAGGTAGAAGGTTCCTCCTTAAAAGTGACCCTTCTTTCTATTCTTATTTTAGCTCTTTTGGCTAATAAATTATCCTATACCTTAACAAAATTTTTGTGCATCTCTTCAAGAGTGTTTGGGTCTCTTCCTATAAACTTATAGGCCATGTCTACATTAAATCCTTCTCGAAAATGAATAAGGGATAATCCTAGTGGGGGTTTTATAGAAGCTGGAATGACATTATAGACATGGTTAAACCCTACACAATAACCTTCAACAGTTTCATTTGAAGCCCTTTTTAAATTTGTGTATTCATTTAGAATTTGGAGGGGTTTCTTTTATTTTCCCATTTAGTAAGAAAAAATTTGTGAAACTGAAGTAAATCGACTATGATCCCAGCTGGTAGTGCCCTATAGCACTTCTTAACTTCTCCCGTAAAACTCTGAGAAAACAATCTGATTTAAACATCATCATCATCAAATTCTTCTAAGTCGGATAATTCATTCATCTTATCAATATGTTGTTGTGTTGTCAAAGGAGCTATACCATCAAATTGTGGCAATCTCTGAGCATAGTTTTGTGACATAGCTTTTAAAGGTGCTTGCAATGCCAAAGGAGCATATCTACCTACAATGGCTAGTATGTGAGGGACAAATACAACTACAATAGGTATGGGAATGGAAGGTGTGAAATGAGGTGTACTAACAATTTTTTTTGTGGATCTAGGAATGGTAGGGATTGAGGATGATACAGGTTGACTGGTAATGGGGGTTGTTGCTACAGAAATTGTGGAAATGAAATGGATTTGTTGTGGAAGGGTATAAACAGGGAATGTTTTGGGTAGGGTGAAAATTTTAGGAGAACTCTTGAGTGGATCCATGGATGAAGCATTGGAGGAAGAAGACGTAGTTTTAGCTAACTCACAAGATGTTCGTATAGCCTGATCTAGTTTAGATACTAGTTTATCAAGTTTCTCAAACTGTATATTGGAATCATTTTTAGAATCATGTTTATCATGTTGATGCTTTAGAATGTGAGGTTTGAATATATTCTTATCAACCATTGTTTGAGGTATCCCAATACCTGACTTGGTTCTAAATAAACTATGCTCAAAAGCTAGATCCAGCCCAACATCAAATTCATATTAATTTTCAAACCCTACTGGGAGAGAATGATCTTTAGATGGAGGGTTGTTACTTCCATGGCTCTCATTTATAATTTTCCTTATAAGGATCTTATTAGGGTTGTCTACAATATGTGGTGGATTGGGATCTGGGTTCACTCTAGCGTGTACTCCTTCGGGAGTGAGATCTATTACGAAATATGTAGAGTTTTAGCTCAAATTTTAGAAATGGAAATTTAAAACACTAAGATGAATTTTAATTTTAGGGAAAGGTAAATATGAATCAAATTTGTTCATCCCTAGTATGGTCACCAAAATGTTAGGATGCTGGATTTCATAAGATTGTGAAAGAAATATAAATATAACCACAAAACCACTTTGGAAGTTGGGATTTAGTCTTGCCAGCTTCAGAGAGGGATCCCTCTTTCATATTTAAATTTGTTTATATTGAGATATTAGGCTAGTTATGAAAGTTCAATAGGTTTTTTAGATTTGGTTTTGCTGTTTGGTTGGTAATGTATCGAGATACCATTGGGAAATGGAGTCAATATACCTCAAATGGATTTATTTGAGCATTAACACACATATCTAATAGGGAAAGGTTAGCAGATTTATTAGATTTTATGTGCTTCATTATATGGAAAAAAAATGATTAAGTGTCCATTAAATAGAGAGAAATTAAGAATTATATTACTTAACTTGAGTAGAAAAAATTGAAATTTTTGTAAAGATAGAATTAAATGTACTTAGACAAATTAATGTTCATATTTTTCTTTGAACAAAATATGGTAGAAAACACATGTGAGATTACAAAGAAACGAAAACATAGGAACAAAGCAAGAAGAGACATAATCACTTCACCAAAAATATGACACAAGAATCCTGTCAGAGCTTCTGTATTACTAAAATGTGTCCACTGGAACTTTGTGGAACAACTTTATATCAATGGTCATTTTATTTTAGATAAAAAAAAACCCTACTGCTTTGAATTGTGAAGTACTTGTAGAAAATAATTATAAAATATCTTGATGTCAAAATATCTAGTCAGAATCCTAAAATATCTAAAACTCATTAGAGAAAATTTATAAAAATTTCGGAATTTCGAATTGTTGGTATTGCTGGCACTATTGTTGATGATGGTTGTTAATTATTGGCCACAAAAATGTGTTTCCTCATAGCCTGAGATGAAACATGTACTCAAGTAATTCACCCAAGTAATCTCGTCGATATTCACTAGGGATACAAAGTTTTATTAGATTTCTATGTGTTTCATCAACTTCATTATATTTCTCAAATGTAGCCTTGTTGATGAAAATGTTATTGATCTCATGTTTAATGATAAAATCAAGCTCTAAAGCTTCTAGGAAATTGTTTCATGTAATACTTCTTCTTACCCTTGCAAATTTAGACTTATCTTGGGCAATAGTAAAAAAATTGTGGTTGTAGTCACTCACACTGATCAATATGTCATTCGTTGCTACTAACCCTCGTAGCCCTCTATGATTCAGTAGATTGAACCTGGTAGGAAACCTTTGAACAACAATTTTGAGAGTCTGAAACTTATTCTCTACTTGTATCATAAATTTCCTCTCCTGTAAAACTTTCTTTGTCTCCAAAATGGTTTATGTTCTCTTTGCAATCCGAAGCTCCTCCAGCTCTTCCATAGTTTTAGAATTCAAAACCTTGATTAAGTTTTTTTCTTCACTTGGTTTATCTCCCAACATTTCTCTTACCTCCTCTATCATTGTTTTCTATCACTGCATCAATTCATCCTGTTCAAACATGATCTGAATTGATGGCAAAATTTTTGTTATGGCCTAAATGATATCCACCCATATGTTTCTTTGGCTTGTGATAAAGTTTGAATGATTACTAACTCACTCTCTAAAATCTCTGTTCTATGAGCGAGCCTATGACATTTTTGTAATTCTGCTACATAGGAGCTGTCTATCTTCAATTTTTGTTACTATAAATTATTTAGTTGATCTCCTAACTTATCAATTTATTTTCACTGAATGGACATCTCATACATGGCTTTAATCAATTTGGTGGAAGAATTTGTGGTTGGTGGTAGAACTATTGTCGATGTAGAAGCCTCTACTATTCCTGTGACTAAAATAGGTAATGCAGTCAGTCGAACTAAAGCCAACTGTGAGGCTCTTTCGCCTTGAGAAATTTTTCTAGTTTCACCTCCATTTCTCTGATCTGGACATTCTATTCAATTATTATCTTGAACATGTCTTCCAGTTCTCCCATTTCCATGGTCTTTGGATCCCCTGTAGATGGCAACTTGAGATTCTTCTTCAACCTAGCTATATCTGCATTTTTTTTTTTAAATCTCCTCTACTACGTTTACAACACTAGGGTCATAGCCTAGTTTAATGACTAAGTCCTCTAATGATTTAATTCTAGTATCCTTTGCCAAATATGAGACCTTATCCAGCTTCAACTGTGACAGCATGTTGCTAATGGAGGCATGCAGTTTTGAAGTTGTCATGGCAATATTAGTGAACATGAAGAATAACATATCTCCAATCTCTGCATATCCATATGACCAATCAAATGGATTTCATCAGTGTCAAAGGAGAAATTGTCTTCTTATAGTCTGCTAGTAATTTTGGGATTGGAGCCTATGCCTATAGAAAATCCATTTGCATTTTTCCCTTTTTAGTATCAAAGGCTGACACAATATTGTGCTAGGAAGAAGTAGTTTGTTTCCAGAAGTGAGTATATGTACTAACCTTTTACATCTCATTTTTCTTCTTCATCGCTTTGTACCTAGCAAAATTATTTGGCTCTATTTGGCATTGGGCCAACTCTATTGTATGAGCTAAATCTGGAGGATCTTGTGAGGTGGAGTAAGATGGAGATCCTACAAAAATATCTTCTTCTCTTATACCTACAAAAATGTTTTGTGTTGTCATAGAAACATATGGACATATCGAAACTATAATAGCCTTATCATCATCATCTTGCATGAGAACTGGTTTTGAATTCTTCTTCTTCTTTTTATCTATTACGAATTCCATGGCTCCAATTTCTCTTATTGTAGGAGACTCTTCTTCCATTGGTCTTTTGTCATGCTTCTCCTGAGCTATTGGAGTCTGTGAAGTGGTTGTAGAAAAAACTTTTTCTTCAACTTCTTTCAGAGTGTTCTCCTCCCACTGATATTGTTTCACAAATTTTTCAATCTCTGGCCTGAGAGTGTGAGTGTAAGGAGTGGTCCTTCATTCCACTCTTAAATTAGAAATGGTGCTAAAGGAGTCATATCATCAGGTAAATCTTAATTGGAAATTCATTTGTTTTAGAAGTGCATCTTCCTCATTACGTCCTTCTCTGTTTTTGCATATGAATGGCCCCCCCTATGTCTTGATCTTGGATTGTGCCTTGTTTTTAGCTAAAAAAAAGTGTAAGTCATTGATGTTGATCATTTTCCTTATATATTTCAATGACAAAATTCTCATACGAACATATTTTGGTAGTTTGTATGGTGGTAGCTCATAGCCATACACTAATTTTTGTGTAGTTCACGTACAAGTACAAGTTTCCTATTTTAGCTTGTTCACTGAGGTGTATAAAGAAGGAATGAAACTATATAAATGAACTAGTCTATGAAGTCATTGAAACTAAAGTTATTTGAATTATTCCACACCAAATAGGTCCATTCGATGACTGATTATGCATTACTTTGTTCATCTAGTTTCTACAAAGCAATTGGGAATCTTTCTACCTGGTGAAATAGAAACATATAAACTAGCGTTGATGCATGTTTACACATCCCTTTTGTGGCAATCTTGAGAAATTTATCATTGATGTTGTCTGCAGGGAATTGACTGAAATTAAACATTATAGAAGGATTTTTGTCTATGGGAAAGATGGACAAAAAACCTAGTATAGTTTCATCCACCCATTGATCTGATTGATACACTAGGAGAGAAGATACTAATGACACAATTTTCTTGGTCTTTTCGAGAAACATGGAGGTTGTATATTGTGGATTCTTCCTTTGAATATTTACATCTTTTGGTAAGAAAATTTCAATATTATGGCTCTTCGAGGGAAGGTTAGATTTTGGTAGAGTTCCATGAGGGAATCTACAAAGAAAGAGCTCAAAGAATCATTCTGGGGGACTTGAAGCCTCTTCTTAAGTTACTATGATATTATAGTAAACATATTGTCTCCATTCTATGCCACAATGGCTCTTTGGCTAGGGAGATACCTAGATTGACAACATAAAACAAAATCTAGGAAAGGGTGTGTCCGGGGAAACATGAATTGTGGCAAGATGGATTCCTAGAGGTTGATTTCATTTCTCTGGTCTAGAAAGGTTTTCTTGAGCCACTTGTGTAGTTTGAACAAGTCAAACTCATAGTTAGTCTATGTGATTTTATATTATTGGTCAACTAGGGGTAATTTCTCTAGATCAATGGTAGGAGGGGTCACTGGGTTTTCACATGTTCGTTTTGACTTCCCCTTAGGTGCCATTTTTTTTAAATGTTTAGGAAAAGAGGTGAAGAGCCAATGGTATTTACCTTCGAAAAGTTGGCTTCTTCCTAAATAGTTTGCTTGCTGTAACAGGTGCCTGGCTGGGAAACAAATATCTAGAATTTATAGTGAGTGGCAGACCAATTGAGTGGGGGAGTTGGGATTTCAAACCACAATATCTTTTCTTCAAAGTAAACAGGAAGCAGGAAGGGGTCACACCGAACAACTGGGAGGCTTTTTATAGGGAACTGACAATCCATGTTGTGTTTAACAATTATGGATTAGGTCTATTGCGATTTGCGTCATGTTAGAGAGAAAATGATAATGACATAATAGATAGGATGTAACTGGAAAAATAGGTGTCGAAACAGGGAAAAGACAT
>APFE031398486.1:43214-69309 GCA_000404065.3 Pinus taeda | reverse complement strand
CACAAATTCTCCTGTTTTGCATCCTAGAATGTATGAAATCATATCCACCATGAGCTTGCCTGTTTCATTAAACGAGGCCTGATGATAGGGAGGAGGATGATCATATTGGCACTGTGGATCCATAAACAGCTGACTAACTCTTGATATTTCTACCTTAGAGAACCTTGCACCCTGATCCAGCAAGAGTTTCATTGTGAGGGGAACCAGAGGCTGAGGAGGCTCAAAGTTCAGCATTTCATTTATGGATTGAGGAGTGATATAGAAGAGCACAGACCCATCTGGACTGAGAATTGCTCTTAGAGTGGGTTCATAGTGTGCATGGCATAGATGGATGAAATTAGGCAGCACATTGACCGATGGGAGGTAATAGATGGGCATACTAGATTGCCAAATTCCTAGAATATTAGTGGTATTTCTGTGATTGTGTTTGAATTGGCACACAACTTTGAGGTGAGAAGTAAGGCCCATCATATCCTTGATCTGAAAGTCTCTGTCTACTAATGGTAGCCACTCTAAGTCCATGTGTGGAGCATCCAAAGGAGCAATGTTCAAGGCCACTGGAGTCTCCATATCTTATACTGCTAGTATTGATTGCAATGTAGGTGTAAAACAACAATAGGAAGTAGAGTTTAGGCTCTGAGGATATTGTGAAAGGTATAAAAACTAATTTTTATTTCAAATTGACCTCACTGTACAGAGTTTATGGTAAACAACAAACGTGCAGCACTTTGACTGGGTTTTTCACAAAAAAATGTTGAATTGCAGGCTCTGTGGACTGAACGCCGAGAGAAGTGGAGTTGAATTTTTGCCCGAAGGGGCACAAGTTTGCAAAGGGAAAGGGAGGGTGAGGATTCCCCTTTAGGAAAATAGGTTACAACCAATCGGAACAGGGCGCTCGGCTATTTTAACTCAATAATTGAGCAATTTTTGGAGTTTGTGGGCGAATATTGACGCAAAATGTGTTGGAGTGGCTCTTTTGCAGAGGCAATGAGCGCAAATTTGCAGGTTTATTGTGAATTACTAGATCAAATGGTAAATGCAAGACAATGAGCGATTCGTAGGAGATCTTATGGAAGTAAAATACAGGTACCTTCGGCAATTTGAACAGAGAAGTATGAAAAACAGGGTTTCGGGCAGAAATCAGGTAAATACCTGTGTCCAGGGCGCCGATGATGGTTGGCAGGCACAGCTTGGGCTGTGAAGTTGAGCTATAGAGTCGGGTTGGCGGGTTGATGAGAGTATAAGCTCCGGAAGCAATTTTAACCGTAAAAACGCATGCACGTTCTTTACGCAGAAACAAATAGAAATAAACCGGAAATAGTCGTTTTCACGACTTTTAACCAATTTTTGGAACTTTGGCGCTTTCCTCGGATGATGTCATCATGATGTATTTTTTGTCGTGTAGCGGGTATATAAGATGACGTGGCACATGATATAGATGATGGCGTGGCACATGACACAGTGGCAGGGTGATGACGTCAGCGGGTGACATGGCGCAGGTACAGTGCAGTGGCAGGTGACGTGGCAGCAACATCATGTGGTGACGTAGGCAAAAGGGAAGGGCAGTAAGCGGTTTGCGTCGGACTGCTTTTGGTACGGGAGTGGTAAGTGTCAGGGGCGGCCTGATGCAATAGGAGGCCGACAGCTGTCACAGTGTACGACGGTGAAACCATCGACCATCGGGTGCTATCGAACCGCTACAGAGGGGCGCCCGATATTGATGAAGGCCGTCGGATTTGTGGGGAGTGATCCTACGGTGGACGGGAGGGCAAGATGATCGGAGTTTAGTAGAACATCGCGCCCGATAAACGTTGATTATTGCATAGTTTCGTCGGGTTAAAACCTTAGGTTAAAGGTTTAATATGCGCTCGGGGTCATGGTTATTCATTGATCAAATATCAATGAAACCCAAATGTAATGCATGTGCGGGGTAATGGTATAGTTTTATGTGCGGTGGGGTTTAATATGGTTCTTTATTTAACCAGGAGTTAAATAAATCCCAAGGGTAATGAATGTGGAAGGGCTAATACTAACGCCCCAAATAGACCTAGTATTTCCCGAACTTTATATTTATATAGCTATATTGCTATGGGGTGGGATATTTAATATTTTTTGGGTTTTTAACATAGTTTTTGTAGAATAGGGGTGGGGAAACGATTTTGGGAGCTATACAATAGGGTTAGATGTTAATATGAGTTTTATGGAATGAAAAGGAATGGATGCATGCTAAGTTCATAAAATGGAAACTTGAGCATAGGGAAATGAATGGATTATGGAAAGATCAACTTTACACAAGAAATGTGGCTTCTTTTCACTAAGTTAACTCAGATGTCAACTTAGTTTTTAATAAGAATAAAGTGAAACTGGACTATTTGGGCAAATCCCAAGGTCCTTGGGGGGATGTTAGTGAATGATTTCTAGGGGAATGAAGGGGAAGTTAGTCATGCTTCCAGTGTTGTACCACCAAACAACTGCCATGGTGCCAATGCCACAAGTGAGATGAGTCCTTCTTCACAAGACCACAAGCGATTTACCTACTTTCTCCTGCAACCTCAAACTACCTACCTAGCCTAATACACTTAACATTTTTTCTTCCTTTGCATTGGGTGCATTTGAACTGGCAAACCCTAATTGTTTTCTTTTTCTTTTGACTGTCCTCCTATCTAAATGTATCCTTATCTCTTCCCAAGGCCCAAATTAAGCAGTTGGGCTCCTTAAATTCTCTACCTAGCTACTCATCTACCAAGCTTGAACTGTTTGGACATATATTCTCTCTATTCTACAACAACAATTCAAACATGGCATGGTCCAGATTGAACTGTTGGGCCATCCATCAAATGTAATAAGCAACAGTACCTTCACATGGTGAACTTGCAAAATAAGATAGCAGTGGAATTTTGACTAGCCACTTTCCTGGTCTTTGGTTTGGGTTCATTTTCACTATTTTTTCTGACCAATTGATTTTCTTGCCTTTTGATTATTCTTTTAAGGCATACCCTCTTTTCATTTTTTAATTTTCTTTGTCTATATACAAAATATGGAACCTCTGCAGCATGCAAGGATGAACATATTTAACACTTCCACTATCAATCATGAAAAATGAAACTTATTGGTATAGGAATCTAACAGTAGCTCCACTTGGGGATGGCTTTTCCTGGTGAAAAGCCAAGAACAACAGGTCAGATTTCCTTATTTTTCAATTCTTGCTGTGTTGTGAAACTTCCTTGTCTTGGAGGCCAGTGATCTGAATCTTTGTGACCTGTATGTAGCCCTTTTTAAGCTGATCTGTGCAAAATTACAACTTTGTCTCTTGTTGGTTTCTCTGATTGCTTATTAGTCATCTTTTTACTTCCCAAGAATTCCCTCTGATTTGTTTGTGGTGCATTCAACATATACACCAAACTTGGTCTAATTCCTTGACTTTTCTTCAAAATTTGTTGCATTTGTTTCCTTATCTAACTGCTGTAAATGAAAAATGCTAAAAATACAAATATTTATGTACAATATGTAGTTGTGTTATGTTCATCAAAGGGGATCAAAATAATGTTTGAGCATTCTCCCATTGACTGGGCCTTCTTCAGTATCTGTGCCATCCAAACTCTTAAGAAAATAGGTCTTGTTACCTTGTACAACTTGAATCACAAATGGTCCTTTCCAAAGAAAATCAAATTTCCCATGTTTCCCTTTATCTTCCCTCGTGGAGTCCCATTTCAGCACTTTGTCTCCCATGAAAAAGTCTTCAAATTTTGTTCTTTTATCAAAGATCTTCTTGAGTTTATCTTGTAGTATTTGAGTTTTGTGATATACTTCCTCTCTTGTCTGCTGCAAGTGAATGGTTTGATTGATCCTTCTCTGAATATTATTGGGCTCTGCTTGTATTTCTTGCAGCAGCTTGACCACAAGGATTCCTAAAGAAGAGGGGAATCTTGCCTCCATTCCATAAATCAACTCATATGGGCTTGTTCCAATGGATCTTTTGGTGGTCAACGTATCTGCCCATAGTGCATTGACAAGTTTTTTGTGCCAATTCTTTTTATTCTCTTCCAAGACCTTCTTGATAATGTTGATGAGGCTTTTGTTGGAGGATTCAGCTAGACCATTACCTTGAGGGTAATAGGCTGTGGAATGACCTAGGGTAATATGGTATTTGTGACAAAAAATGATCATTCTTTTGGACTTAAAGGTAGCTGCATTGTCTGTAATGATCTTTTCTGGATAGCCAAATCTAGATAGGATATTGGTCTCTAGGAATTGTATGATGATTGAGTCATTGGCTTGCCTACAAGGTATGGCCTCTATCCACTTGGTAAAGTAATATGTGGCTGTCAAAATCCATCTATGCTAGCCAGAAGATGAAGGGTGAATCTCCCCAATGAAGTCTAAACCCCATTGTTGAAATGGTCTTTCAGTTGAAATAGGTTTAAGAGGCAGAGGTAGCAGCTTTTTCTTGCCTTCAAAGATTTGACATTTATGGCAAGACATTACAAATTTTCTAACATCAGCAAACAGGGAGGGCCAATAAAATCCAGCCCTTAGGATTTTATCAGCTGTTGATTTCCAATATAAGTGTCCTCCACAATCTCCTGCATGAAATTCCTTGAGGACTTTGTCAGTTTCATCTAAAGTTAGGCAATGAAGCAAAATACCTTCATGATTTCTCCAAAACAATACATTATCTAAGATGCAAAACCTTGAAGCTTTCATTTGCAAGAATCTCTTTTTGGTTCTAGATAACCTTGAAGGAGCTTGTAGGTTTAACAATACAAAACATATGTCAGTATACCAAGGTGATTGTAAGAAGGCTTGATTGATCTGTGGAGTCGCCATCTCCTACTCGTTATCCAGTTCATTGATGTCTAGGGCTTGAAAGTTGGTTTCAGTCATTAGTTTGGCTAGCCCTTGTCCTTTTATGAGTTTTGTTGGCTTTATCTCAATGTCATATTCTAGAATGTTGGCTATCCATTTGCCTCTTTTACCTTCAATTCCTTCTTGAGTAAGAATGTCTTTAACCACTGCATTAGGAACATAGGCAATTATGTGAGAGTACAAGATATAGACTTGGAAATATTTTATGGCCTTTAGAAGGGCATATGCCTGCTTCTCCATGATTTGGTATTTGAGTGGGGCATCTCTGAGTGCTTTGCTAAAAAAAGCAATGGGTTTCTCATGTTCTGAATCATTTTTTTGTAATAGGACAGTAACAATAGTATGCTCAGATGCAAAGGAAAATATTATAAAATCTTTATCAAACCTGGGACTTGTAAGAACAAGAGTTCTAGTCAAAGCTATCTTGATTTCCTCAAAGACCTGCTTGGCTTCTATTGTCCATTTGACTTTAGAATCTTTCTTGAGCATATTATTCAATATTCTTATCAGCTCGACCAAATTGGGAATGAATCTTCTTAGGAAATTGATCTTGCCTAGAACAGCTTGTAATTCTTTGATGTTTCTTGGATGAGGGACTTGGAGGATAGCCTGAATTCTATTCAGATCTATTCTTATACCATCTTTTGAAATTATGTGACCTAGGAGTTTGCCCTCTTCTAGGCCAAACAGTGATTTCTTAGGGTTCAATGATATGCCATATTTTCTGCAAATTAGGAACACTTGTCTTAGATGTTTTAAATATTCTTGGTCTGATTTTGAGAAAGCAGTAAGGTCATCAAGGTATATGACTAAGAAATCATGGATTTCCTTAGAAAAGGCTATGTCCATTGCCCTGTGAAAGGTAGCTCCTACAGTTTTGAGTCCAAAAGGCATTTTGACATATTTGAAAGTTCCCGAGGGTGTTGTAAAGGTTGTTTTGTCTTGATCATTTGGGTGAACTAAGATCTGATTGAATCCTGAGAAGCCATCTAACAATGAAATCCTTGAAGCCCCAACTACCCTTTGCAGGATATGATCCATTTTTGGTAAGGGGTAGTGGTCTTTGAGAGAGACTTTATTCAAATTTCTCAAGTCAACACAAAGTCTTATTTCTCCAGTTTTGCTTTCTAGTGGGTACTAGATTTGAAATCCATTCAGAAAACCTAATGGGTGCAATTATTCCAGCCCGGTACATTCTTATGACTTCCTTTTCAATCAAGGGGAGGAGGACAGGATTCACCCTTCTAAGCTTTTGTTTAAAAGGTTTCTAATTTTCTTTCAAGGGTATAATATGTTGGATGACTGAAGTATCATAGGACATGAGGTCCTCATAGCTCCAAGCAAACACATCTTGGAACTCTCTAAACAACTCAATGTATTTCAGTTTTTTGTCAGGAGGTAATGTTTTGGAAATTTTTATCATTTTAGGATTTTCTATGGTCCCAATGTTACAGTCCTCAATTTTTGCATTTAGGGGTTGCATTTTTGGCTTTCTAGGAATGTCATTTGAGTCAAAAATATCTTCTAAGGGGGTTAAACCCGTGGGCAGGAAATTATCCTTTAGTTTGATTATGTCAGATTCTTCCTCAATCATTTCACCAAAATATGTTTGTTTTAGCTTTTGTAAGTTTGTACAGTCAAAGGTTGTTGGTTGCAAAATCAGTTTTGCTGTTTCAACTGATATACCTGGTTCAACTTTGTCAATTTGTTGTTGATCATCAATAGTGCTTGTGTCTATGTTCATATTTGAGAATTCCTCTTTCAATGTCAAGAAATTATTTATTTGGGTGTCATTCTCAAATACTTTCCAATTTTTTACATTATCTGGGACAACAGGTCTGTGTTTGATCTCCGCAGTGCAATGGTGATTGGGCTCAAAAGGAGGTTTACAAGTGCTGGCAAAAGTTGCCAGACTATGTGCATGTAAGTTATGACTTCTTGGAATTTTAGTGAGCTGAAATTCTAAGAAGCTATTAAGTAATTCAGTTGTTGCTCCCCTGTAAGATCTTAGCCTGATATCGTTTGTAACAAAATTTCCCTTCATCTGTTGTATAATCAAATCTGAGTCCCCTAGAATTGAAATCTTAGTTGCCCCTAGACTTCTAATTTGTTTGAGACCCAATAGGAGGGCTTCATATTCAGCCATGTTGTTTGTACATCTGAAATTTAGCCTATATGCATGACCTTGAGCATGGTCATTCTGCATGTTGTGTATCCAAACACCTGCCCCTGCTCCTAATTTGTTCACTGACCCATCAAACTCTAAGTACCATAAGATTTCATGATTATGGCTAGCTTTAATAGTTTTGAAAGCTGGTTCAGTAGGCAGGTTTGGCTTTTGTAACTCATGTGATATGTCATTTTGCTTAGTTGTATCAATCATGTCAACAATCTTTTGGTTTTGGGCACTAGATTGTTCATTCATGTTTTCTGTTTGTGCTGTTTTCAGGAGTTTGACATCAGTTTTGGCACACATGTCAGCATTGTATAAGATAAATGAATCCATGTCAGAGTGAATAGAATAGACGGGGAAGTTTTGGGGCTTTTCTTGACTGCTAACCACATATTTCATCAGCGTTTCCTGATATAATCTCTTTGGGTGGCCAAAGACTGAAATTGTGGCATAAGACATGTCTAGCTGCAAGGATCCTTGGATTTTGGCACCCCAAGATCTGGACAAAAGCATACCATACTTAGGTGGAATGTCAGCTACCACCACATCCATCAAGATTGTCTTGGCTGGGTATTGGACTAAAGAAACACAAAGGTCTTTGATTAAGCCTAGGCACCTGACCTGGCTGGAATCAAATGAGAACAAGTCCTTATAGGGCCTTGTGATGTCAAGATCTAGCTTTTCCATCACTGACTTGGGCATTAAATTATGGGAAGCACCTGAGTCAAACATTGCATTATGTAACACTTTGTCGTGAATGTTTAAGCTGACATAGAATGGGGGAACTCCTCCATCTACTGATTTACCATTGACTTCTGGACCAAAAATTAGTTCTAGTTGATCATCCAAAACATTGACTACATCCCTGTTCTCTGGTATTTGCAGTGACCTATTGATTTGCTGTCTGTAAACTCCATGTTTGGCCAATTCAGAGAGAGGAATGGCTATTTTTAGCTTGCCAATTTCTGTTTCTAAGTTAAAAGGTTTTTCTGTCTGATTCTTTACATTTTGGGCAGCAAGCTTCTCTTTTTCAGCTGAGTTTTCTTTGAGTTTCTCTTGGTTATGGGTACTGTCATATGGTACATCTGATTTGAAATTATTTTCTAGAGGGTTATTCAAATCTTCTGTTGGAGAATGGGATGTGAATGAATGGTTTCCTGTAGGCTGAAAGTCTGATATATCCTCTACGGTGACTTCCTTTTGGTGGGTTTTATCAGAGGATTCTGTTGGGATATGTTGTAGATCTAAACCGGAAGTATAAGATAATAGAAATAAACCCAGTAAATAATAAGATAGAAATAGATAGAAATGAATCTTTATTATCAAACCCTTAAGGTAGGGAAACACCATACATTCACTCCTTAAGGAAGGAGAATACTCCACAAGCCATCTGCTTGCTCGTACAAGAATACTTCTCTTCATATCTCTCCATGTGGAGTCTCTAGCCTCTATATAGGCCTCATACATACAATACCATGCATCATTACCATGGTTTCCTCATACCATCAATTAATACCATGGGCCCATTACATTATTATTAACTACTTGTGGTCCCTTACATGACATGGGTTAACCACCTTATTTATTACTATGGCCCATCCCATTATTACATTATTACCTTGGGTACCTCCCTCGGTACCCCATATTACCCCCCCCTAGGTATATAACAATCACTCGCTAAATGAGTGGATTTAATAGCCACAAAGTGAGCAACCTTGCTCAATTTTTCCACCATGACCATGGTGGCATCATGTTGCTTCACTATCCGTGGAAACCCTATGTTGAAATCCATTGATATCACTTTCTATTTCTATTATGAATGGGAATTAGATGTAATAATCTAGATTCGTGTTTGCACTCAACCTTCACTTGTTGACATTCAATGCATTTTGAAATAAAATCAACCACTTCCTTTTTAGCGCAGTCCAATAATAAAACTTTTTTTATGGTTATCAATTTCTTTTGATAGCCTAGGTGGCCAAAATATGGTTTTTTATGAAATTATTTTAATATGAGCTTCTTCAAGTCACTCTTACTTGGCACACACACCCTACTTTTAAATCTTACCAACCCATCCTTAGAGAGTTTGAAATCGTTGTCCTTCACCCCTCCTGGTTCTTATTGTGATTTGTCCTTCAATTGCTGGTATTTTTCATCTAGTTTCCCTGCAATTTTAACTCTTTTCTCGAGATCAGTCTCATAGGAACTTAAGGCTGCTATATGGCACATTTGTACCCTTTTGTTGAGTGCATCCACAACTCAATTCTCTTTTCCCTTAATGTATTTGATCTCAAAGTCGAATTCACTAATTGTGACTAACCATATAACTTGTCTAGCATTTAGTTTGGGTTGATCAAACAAATACTTCAACCCTCCATGGACTATCATCAAAGTGATTTTCCTTATAAAGAGATAATGTCTCCACATCTTCAATGTGTGAATGATGGCAAGAAACTCTAAATCACGGGTCACATAATTTTGCTCATGGTCATTTAATTTCCTTGATTCATATCACTCCACTTAGTCATCCTAAATTAAAACTCCTACAAGTCCTTCCTTGCAAGCATTCGTGCAAACAAAAAAATCTATGTCCGGGTCTATTATTCTCAATAATAGTGCATGGGTAAGCAAGTACTTTAGTTGCTCAAAGCTTGCAATGCATTCAACTATCCATTCAATTTTCTTTCCCTTATGTTGTAATGTTGTGATTGGGTAGCCAATCATAGAGAAGTTTTTGATTAACCTCCTATAATATCCTGCTAGTCCCATAAATAATCTAATCTTAACCACGTTTCTTCGTGTTGGCCACTCCATGGTAACCTTAGTATTTTCCGGGTCAAAAACCACTCCCTCCTTTGAGACAATGTGTCTAAAATAGTGGATTTGCAACTGAATGAACTCACATTTACTAATCTTTGCGAACAACTTGTGCTCCCTTAACAATTGTAACATCACAACTAGGTGTTCTTCATGCCCCTCGGTTTTTGAGTAAACCAATTATTGTCAATGAATACCACTACAAATTTGTCCACGTAAGGGTGCAATACATTGTTAATCAAGCACATTAAAGTGTCAAGTGAATTGGTAAGCCCAAAAGGCACAATCAAAAATTTATAATGCCCATATCTTGTCCAGAATGTTGTCTTATAAATGTCCTCATCTTTAATACGCATTTGATGATAACCAAACCTCAAATCAATCTTAGAGAAGACTGTCGCTCCTTGCAATTGATCGAACAAGTCCTTAATTCATGGCAAAGAGTATATATTCTTGACGTTGACCTTGTTAAGTTACCTATATTCTATGCACAACTTGAGTGTGTCATCCTTCTTCTTTACAAACAAGACCGATGCTCCATCTGGTGACATACTCGACCTTATTTACCCCTTGTTTAGCATTTCTTTGCGCTTAGTTTCAACTCAATTAATTCTAAGGTTATCATTCTATATGGATCCTTGGATGTTGGTGCTATTCCTGGTGAGAGTTCAATAGAGAAACCTATGTCTCTATGGGGAGGTAAGCCAGGTATATCCTGTGGGAACACATCCTTAAATTATTTTAGTAGGGGCTACTTTGACGCGTTGTTGTCACCATTGTTCTGAGAATTGCTAAACACTTGAACAACAAATAACTAGAATCTTTTCTGACAACTCCTCTTAGCCTGCATAGTCATGATCAACCTTATTGATATGAGCTTCAATGTTCCTTGTAGCGTCCTTATTTTCTTGTCCCCATCAATGCATTTAATCAAATTCTCATAAAAATCCACTTTAGAATGATGAAGGAACAACCAGTCCATTCCCAACAATGTGTCATACACCCCCAATGGTAATATGTTAAAATTGGCATGCCACTCAGCGTAAAGGGACAAGATTTGACCACATGCTCCAATCTCCTTTTCATTCTTGTGGCTAATTGAACCAACCATGATTTCTTATGCGCTTCCTTGGCCAACTGGCATTGATCAATGAGTTCTTGGCTAGTATAACTATAATTTGACCCTGGATCAATTAAAACAGGGATAGTTTGATCACATATTGTACTTTCCATTTCGATAATGGGTGCCCGGTGGTCAACTTGTCTATTATCCATGGGTGGGTAGGTTTTGGGCACATGTTAAGCCACATCTCAAAATTTCTTGGCTTCCTAGACATTGTACATCCTCAAGCCATTGTTCTTAAGCTGTGGGCAATCCCTCCTCAGGTGTTTATCCACACAAGTACAATGTTTAAAGGGTCCTCCCCCATAACCTTTGGTATCCTCTCTTGCAATCTGAGCAGATTGAACTTTATTAGTAGGGTTAAACTTCTAATGAGTCTCACCATTATTCATGGTGGTGAAGCTTCTTGTATTTTCTCCAGATTGTTGCCTCACAATCCCTTGCCTCTTTCCTTTGAATTTAAGACCACTTTTAGCTTTCTAGTCATCCTTAAACTCTGACCTGCACATAGAATGTTTGTAACAACCTTTAATTTCTTGATTGCATCATCTAGAATCCATCACTCATTGAATTCAATTTGGTTTTTAAATGGTTGTGGCGACCCACTGACATACATATATATATTTTATTTTTCTTCTTTGAGGTAGGGAACATACCTTAACAACTTTAAGAATTTCATCGTGTATTCTTCATCTAATAATTGCCCCATTTTGAGTTCATAAAACTCCTTAACTCTGTTGTAAATGTATATGTCAGACATGTATTTATCCCTGAAATACTCCTTAAACTCTCTAGGACAATTCTTCTTCTCTTATGCCTTTCACATTCTTCAAATCCTCCCACAAGATATTGACCTTGCCTTTCAAGTTGAAACAGGCTGCCATTTCCTTGATGTTCTTAGAGTAGGTACGTACTCTAAATACTTTCTTCATTCAAATCAACCATGCCTTAGCATACTCTGTCTTATTTACCTCACCATCAAACATATGAGGCTTATCTTTCTTGAACTCTTCTAACATATGCTCCTTTTCCCTCCTCCTCCTATAATGATAGTGTATTCTATGAGTATCATCAGCTTGCTCCCCATGGGTGCTTGTCCTTCCCTCTAGAGTATCCAATAGAGTACCTCCTCTCATTATGTCTTCACTTGATAACCTATGCCTTTTTTCTACATTTACTCCCATAAGCTCCATTGGTCCTTTTTTCTACATCTACTCCCATCAACTCCATTGGTCCTTTTTTCTTGTCCTTCTTGTTCTGATGAGATCTACCTGATCTTATGGTAGCCCCCAACTCACAGTACTTTTATCTATGTAATTCCAAGAGACTTTGTAGTATGAATGCATTCAAATCAGCTTGCCTCTCTTGTGCCCTGACCAACCTTTCATTATCATATTTTCAACTCCTTATTTCAAGCCTTAAGCTTCTCAATGTGTCCATCCAATCAAGAGAGCCTATTTCTCCTCCCTTCTCAATTGATTCATCTTCATGTCAAAGATGCGACCCATCAATGCTATATTGCACCATTCCCTTGTCCATTCCTCACTCTTTTACAACTCTTAATGTCTTCTTAATGTTTTGTCACACACACACATAATTGTTTGATTAAACAAAATATAAATGCATAATATATCTCATCACCTTGGATTGTTACTGTTAATCTATTGGTGTAAGGCTAGTTGAAACATTACACCTCATGGTAGCTCATCCACAATAAAAAATCATGTCAAAATCAATAATAACATACTATATGCATATATCACAAGAAATACAAAAAACAACACATATCATCAATCTACATAACAACCAGATTTTGACACCTGCCATATTGTGCTAGAGACTTGTTGGGCATATCAATTGTCTTTTTGATTCAGAATAACCAATTCGACTTACACATAAATTGTCAATCTGGGTATACCTTTTTGTTTCAAGGCTATTGTGCAAAATATATATACTAGAACAAATGGAAACTAGTACTAATAAAAAAAAAAAAAAAAAATTGTTGTAAATATTACTGTCAGCACACACTTGCTGTTACACTCCAAATCTTGCTCACACTTTAGAAAGGAAAGACAAGCATTGCAAAATAAATCACACTCTACTACACACTCACTCTTATTTGAAAGAAACAACACACTTGGAAACCGTTCAACACTCAAATAATAAAACAACAATTTTTGTAACAACCATTCACTTAATTAATCATACCAAGAAACTGTAACAGTAATAAAAAAACCATCACACCTAGTGAAGGGACTGGTCCAGGACCTACATTGTTACACAATGATAGAGGCTAGGGTCCAACAACTATTCAATACATTAACAAAATATGTAATAGTGATAGTAAATTACACATAACCTGCAACTAAGAGGAAATAAATATACAACTATGATACCTCTTTTAACTAGTGATCTTTGGTAAGAAGGAGGGCCCTTCCTCCTCAGTAGGGGTTGGTTGTTTACACAATGCACAAGCTAATCATGAAATAGATATGAATCCATGAACAATAAAGATTTGCATTGATGAAAGTTGAAATTATGGTGCTCTCTCCCTTCCTAACCTAAATTCCTTACACCCCACAACCTACTCTTTATCCATACATTTATACAAGAAAAGAGTAGGGGGCGAATTATAACTAATTCCCCCAAATCTAGACAAGATTATTTACAAGATATTGTGCTTGCTTTTTTTTTTGGATGATCTTGGTTGGAAAATAGCTTAATATCTAATCAGATAGGATTAATATATTGTAGAATCATCTTAGAATACGTTGGGGTTGTTTCGGTTGATAAATGGTTGCTTTGTTTGGGACACAATTTGTCAACGACCACAACAAGAAAGATGTGCTTGAAAGAACTGCACATAATGCCCAATCCACAAACTTTTTGGAGAACAAATTGCGAGCCACCTAATTGGGGATGTTCTAAGAAAAATCCATGTCACAAATTTCCAAGATTCATATTATTTTACCTGCAAATCGCATCCGAAGTTGGTCACCCGATTATGCTTGACGCGAGTTGTTTGAACTGTAGATCATGAGTTGGAGCCTAATGGAGCTGACTTGGGTATGAGTTAGGTGACATAACCATGTCAACATCCATAGGAATAAAATCACATTCCAAAATTCCTCCTTGAGCTATGTAGATATGCCAACCATGGAGGCTGGGTACTGTTATTGCATGGGAACCGCTGAAACAACACTAGAAAAACTATCATAAAGAAAACCCAACAATAATCATTTCTAATTATTAAAAAATAAGGGAAAATAATGATAATTAACTACTTTAATATTTGTAAGCTTAATGCTACACATTCACAAAGAAACACAACAAGATGGGTGATAGACGAGCAAAGAAGTATGATAAAATTACTAAAAATGGTTTTTTAGGATGGTGAAAGATGGGACAATTTGACACCAAACATCCCCCCCACACCTACACTTTTGCATGTCCTCATGTAAACATGGTAGAATAGATAGCAAAAATCCACCCAACTTTTTCAAATTCGCCCAATTTGCACGGATGCAACTTTCCATCCTTACTCCATTTTGCTCATTTTCATGAATACCATCACCCATGGCACTCTCACCATTTGTCATTCCACCCCCTTGATGATTTTGTTTGTTGTTTGTCCATTATCCTTCCATGAATGATTCTAATGAATTGATGTTGACAACCTTGATCATTTCTCTTATTCCCACAACAGGTTCTTGTGTAACAACTTTCCTCTCCATATCCAATGTTGGTTCTTGTGTGACAATATTGACTCATTTTTTGTTATGTTGGCAACCCAAAACTAGTTCTTGTGTGGGCAGTGTTGATGTTTTCTTGGGAATTTATTGATCTGTTGGGTATACATACATGCTACCTCTATACAATAATTCCTACCCAATAACATCTTAAAACTTTCTCAAACAATAGTTGTCCCATTTGTCAAAATTTCATTTCTCATAAACACATGTCTCCATTAGCCAATCTGAACAAAAACAAGTGATCTAATTTATGATGTTTCAATCCATGGTTACCTAGATCAACTTATCAACCTTATATTCAATTCCCACAACCGTCCTACCTTTAAGAGTATCCTTTCAACAATTCTGGTGGAGTTGCAACAATTTACAATTCTAGTGGAGTTGCAACAATTTGATTTGTAGCAATTTGTACATGGAGTTGCGACCAATTCAAAGACATTAACATTTCATGCAAACAACACTTCAGATTGAGCCAAATTTCACTAGGTGTGTTCATCACCAATTATTTTCCTTATCTACTAAAAATCATAGCAAGCATTTGCACAAATCCTGATATATAACAAATAAGATGTGACAAGAATTTCAACAAACTTTTATAGGTGAACCAACAAATTTTTATGGGTGTAATGGAAAACTTTGTTGACAAATTTCTCATAAAATACAAATTGGATTTCGATGAAACTTTGTGGGTAGGTTTATACTATTTTAATGCTTTTCCACACCGAAAATCAGAACCATCCGATGCACAAATATAGAGATATAAGCAAAATGGTTGTAGGTGATAATGTTTAATTTCTCGAAAACTATAAATCAATTTTGCTCAAAACTTTGCAATTTTGTTCTTGTTACCTTAATTCTTCCCTTCTAGTTTCATAGAAATTAGATGCACAAATATCGAGATATCAACAAAATGGTTGTAGGTGATGATGCTTAATTTCTGAAAAATTATAAATTGGTTTTACTTGAAACGTTGTGGGTTTGTTCATCTTACCATAATGCTTTCCTCCTCCGAGTTTCATGGCAATCCAATGCATGGTTTGAAAGATATATACAAATTAATTTGTACATTTTTTAATTGAGAAACAATGTAAATAATTACCAAATTTTTTTTTCTTGTTCTTGACAACTTGTTATTCCTATGCATGGAGAGGACTTAATAAAATAGAAGATGAGATACCATGTACAAATATAACTACTCTCTCTTCTCCCCCATGCCTGCACTTTTTCATGTGCTCATGCCAACAAAGGTAGAGTTGTCAACATGAGAGTTGACCAACATGCAGTTGTAACATATGATCAATGACACCCATAGTTTGCATTTGAGGTTGTTGTTACATCAACTACAGTTTGTGGGGATGCAAAAATAAGTCACAAATCAAGTGAGCCTTTAGAAGACATTGTTCATAAGTGCATTTGTAGACTTGCAGTTAAAATTCCCACAAAATAACAAATTGTTGGTAGTAAAAAATAGGCAAGGAACACAAATCTATTAGTAGGAAAGGTTTTATTGGAAACAAAGGAGAATTGAATGAAGAAAATTCTAAAGAAGGTTGGCACATGGTCCATGCAAGTTTTCCTCTAATTTTTTATAGATGGGTTTGAGTTACCAACACCAGGGAGCAAATTGAATAAAAACCCAGTATGTATATGGAAGCCATGTACCAATATCACCTTTGAATGACTGATTGGAAACATGCTTGGGCCCAATATGTATAGAGAAATAAAAGTGTGAGGAGAATATACATTAAATAAATGTTTATTGAGACTAAAATAACAACTATAAGTAAACATGAATTATGCAAATTTTGAGAAAGAATTGAATATTGTTTGTTGAGTGATGTAGGCTAGTGTGTTGGTAAGAGATGAGGGTTGGAACAAATATGAAAAATAGAGACAAGATGAGACAAAATTAAATGCCAATCTCACAATAGTCTCTTATCATTATCCCCTTAATTTTTAAGGAATCAAAAAGTTTCAAGCTGATTTTTACCTAAGGTTTTACCTCAAAATTTTGATGTTGCTAGGCATGCTGATAACGAAAATCTGATTCTAAAATAAGCACTGATGTATGATGAAGGCGACTACTAAATACATACTACTAGTCATTTTGTAACAACACCTAAGAAGTAAAAATAGCCGAGGGGTAACAACACCTGTGGAATAACTGCAATCATTGTAACACGATTGCTGAAGCTTTTGAATAGGGTGAAGGCTAAAGTTGCTCCTACCCTAGCTATCTAACAATTTGTCTACTTCCATTACTTGCAAACATAAGAATTGCAACTGTTGGAAAATTATGAAAGAGTACTGTTGAATTACCATAAGATTCAATTTTAACATTCCATTGGCTGTTGCATTACTTCCTTACCCCAAACTAAATGGTTTCCGTGCCATCAAAATTTCTACAAAATATCTCATAAGCATCCTAAGTTAGTAATTCATCACCTTAATAACCTCATTATAAATAAAAGTGGCATAATCATGTTGAATTCCATGACATTAAAGATGGATGAAAAGAGGATATAAATAGGGTAAAAAGGATGACAAAAAGATATATTTTGAGGATGAACCAATTATCTTTGTCTCTGTCTTCAAAGTCTTATCATTATCCAAGTGTATAAAATGAGGTCCCTTGTATGGTCAAAGTAAATTTCCTACGCTAAGGGTCTCAACTTCCATGAAAACATCTTTATTTTCTAAAAGATAAACTTCAAAGCATAATACTTGAAGGAACTTAAATTCATTCTCCAAAAGCCAAGATATGAGGTTTATTCTTCCTAGCTTTAAATTTAATAACGACTATTTTAGAATGCAACTCAGGGGCTTTTCTTGGAGTGAGTTATATGTGTGCCAATGTGTGCTCTACATCTCTCTTACCTGTCATAACCCCATTTTCTAGCAGGCATGTCTAGTACCCCAATGCGTTTGCCTTGGCACCATATGAGTATAGGCCTATTGCTAGTAGACATGTTCAGTACCCTAATAGGTTTGCCTGTACTTCCTGATACTTCCTTTTATTATTATTTTTGTTATTATTATTATTTTTGTTCTTCAAGACCCCATACTCCAACTTCCAAGAGCATAAACAATACTACAAACCACTTGAAGTACTTAAACAAGTATCTTTCTCCAAGCACATGTATAGAACATAATAAATAAAGTTACATCACTGCTGTAATGGCTGCTTTAGAAAGTACATGGACGCTGGAAGACCCCTGCAAGGTCATCTCCACCTTCATACTCCTTCGTAAACTGAATCAACACTTTGGTTGACTAGGGCACCCATTGGATTCACTTTACAAAAAGCCTATCTAGAAATACTCCTTTGCTCCTGAAACTTGTTCCGATGAGTTAAGAATGTCCAAAAATGGAAATCTAGCCTCTTTTTGCATCCCATTTGGTCAAAAATTTCCTTAGTTATGAATTCTATTAGTCTTTCCACAATTTTATCCTCCAAATCTAGCTTACTGCTTGTTAAATTCATTATTTGCAGTTAAAACTGGCAATTCCACTGAAATCAATGGTTCCGCCATCATTCCTGCATATCTCGTGGTTAAGGGTCGAGTGGTCACATGCTTAGTGGTGGTTTGGCGGAAAAGGATACGGTTCTATAGCCCTGTCGGATATCGTAATTGGAAAAGTCCATCAGCGTATAGACCCTTACATCAGGCACTCTACGGACTCACTGGGATTATTAAATACAACATATAAAATATCGCATCCAGGAACCCCATCACAATCACAATTGGCGCTTAAAACTTTGGTGTATCAACACAACTTGCATTCTGCGATAACACGCGCCCACTGGGATTATAAATCTCAATGCATAAAACATCGCATCCGATAGTCCTATTGCAATTGACACTTTCCCTCAGTGGATATCAAAGTCCATACACTGCGATAGCAATGGACCCGCCGGGGTTATAAAATACATCGTATAACAATATCGGGTTTGGAAGTTCCTCGTCGCAAATCATAATCAGTGTATATATGCAGTGACATATATATATATATATATATAATATATATATATATATATATAAATATATATATATATATATATAATATAGATATTGGCAGGTACCGGGTGCGATATGCGATTGCGATATATCACATTGCAACCTTGACTGTGCCAAGGGCCGATTCTTAACATTATGCGATATGTGATTGCGATCGCATCACATCGCAACCTGCTCTGCATCGGGGGCCGATTCTTTAATGCTGACCTATCTTTTGCTCCGATATGTGATATGCGGGGGCCAATAGAGGCCTGCCACTTGGTGCCTCCTCATTCGCTGAATGGATTTTCCATGTCATCCAATCCTGCCATGTCATCAACTCAACCCTGAACTTTGATTTGCTATAACTTCTGCATACGAGCTCAGATTTGAGTTCCGTTCACACCGTTGGATTCAGAATGATGAACTCTTTGATTTGAAGCTAATATTATCAAGATTCTAACACTTTGAATTATTGGAAAATTTTGAGCTCATGACCACTCTACCCCACTGAAAAAATTTTGGTCTCCAAAAGCATTAAATAATCTGCAACTGCTCTGTACTTTGTCTGCACCGCAAGTGTCCTATAGGTCATCCTTTCTTATCCTTCACTTTTGTTCTTTGGAGCCATAGGCGATGAGCTGACACCTTTCCATGTCACTAGGGCCATCCACAACAACATCCTTCCCAAGAATAATTCCAAGAAGATGAGCACCTTGGATTTTCTTATCTGCAAAATACTTATCAAGGATAAGATCCTTAAATACTTTTCCAAATGAACCCAAATAAGCTTCACATAGTGAATACTTGTATAAATTGAGTGCTACACACATTTGGAACATACTAAATGTGCTGTAACTACTCATATAACAGCTTTAAAATGATTTTTAAAACTACAAGTAGAAATTCATTTTACAAAATGGAATAAACTTGACTCCAAAATTTCTCCATTCAAATTAACTATCAACAAGCCAAACTAGCATTGTAATTCTTAAAGAAAATAGTATTGCATATAAGTGATTTATTTATGAACATCACTTTTACAAATTACCCAATTATGGAGATATGCAACTAGTGAAAAAAAGAATTTTACAAACTTCAGTTGGACAAATAGTCCGCCCATTTCTTACTCAACCAGGTGAATGAACCCTCTATTTCAACTTTCTCTTCTTTTGAAGCTGCTTCAGGGATGGTCACATCTTGCGCCACTTTTTCTTTTGTCACTTCCTCTTCTAGTGCTTGCATGATTTTCTTTCCCTTACCAGGATGAAGTTGTGGAAACAATTTCCAACACTTCTTGACCCAATGTTCATTGATATTGTAGTAAGTACAAAATTTCTTTTGAGCTCTTCTCTGCTCACTTGCATTTATCCTTGGATGAGATATTCTCCTTTCGGTCTCAATTCCAGTAGACATAAACATATTCTTGATGATTTATTTCCTTTTATCGTACTTATCTACATAATGGTTAGATGAAAGGAAAAAGGTGCATGGAAACATTTTTCTCAACATGTTATTCAAATCTACATGTTATTTTCCATCATGAACAACATTTGAATTAACAGAATAGTTATACCTCTATTTGTTGTCCTTTGGCTTACGCTGCCTGCGTGAGGAACTTGCGTGGCAATAAGAACTCGAATTTCCTTCTTCTTCAGCTTTTACATCTCTCTTTGGAGATATTCAACATTGTAAGTCCTCATTATGCTTGAGGAACCAAGTGGGAACCATTTCAGGATGCAACTCCCAACATCTTGCCTCCTCGTGTCATTTCTTACGGGAAAAGGAACACGATATCCATGAACTGTCGCTAGAAGACCACTCTTCTTTTGCAACATAGCGTAAGCCTTCGTATTTAAGCCTCTCCTTGGCCTCAATTGGATTTTTAAAGCCTTGCTGGTTTACTCCAAGGCCTCCTCACTTGTAACCCATATTGGTCAAGAGCTTGGATCTAATGCCTTTACTGTGTTTTACAAAGTCTGTAAATGAATTTACATAAAAAAACTCGCATAAGGAAGAAGCATGTAAATTCTTATGATTTGCTTCATCTTTCAATTGACACATGAAGATGTTTTTGATTTCCCTTTTGATTCGAGATGTGTCCTATTGGACTCTTGGAATCTCTTCTTTCAACTCCTCGGATTTGGGTGCTGATAGAATCTCACCTTCCACATCATGTGGAAAAAAGGTACAAACTTGTCCATCTAACTTCTCAGAGGGAATTTATACATTAGCATCTTGCATAATAGTTGTAGAAAAACATGAATATTGTGGAGAATATGGTGGTTTATCACCATTCTTGTTACCTTCTTCCCTTGCAGAACATTCTCCTCTTGGAGGTCTAGATATTTCACCTTGAAATTTGGTATTCCTCTCTTCATAGAGGACCTTTTCAATTTATTCCATGTCTAAGAAAGCCTTTCTAAAAGCCTTCACATCCTCTGACATTCTTGTAGGCTCTTCGCCTTGGGACATGATTTTCTTGAAGCTTCTACTATAATTTGAGGTAGAACTTGGTGGTAGAGATTGTAGCAATCTTGCTCTCCTTTCCAAATCCTTCTCCTCAACGAGCTTCAAAACACATTCACTTACAAACAATAGTTAATTCCTCCTTGCACAAAGAAAACCATAACTCTCATACTAACTTTATCTAAATTGGGACAAATTAGTAATGCTGTGCTAATTCCCCTCATAAAAAAAAATGTGTTTGAGTTTTGACTCCACAATAGCAAGTAAAATCATGAATTTTATGTGTTTTTATTTTAGTTAGTTTCATGAAGAAAACTTAAAACATGAAACAAAAACACTGAATGGAAGCATACATCAAACAATAATACACCAAGCATTGATAAAGGAGTTCACCCTCCCATGTTACATCTCCTTGGATCAGCTCTAAAGGCATGACCCCTTCTCATTATGCTAAAAATTGTTCAAGGGTAAAGAGTACATAAGTGTGCTGACAAAAAGAGTGGCTAGTTTCTCCTTTCAGAGATTTTTTTTTTTTTTTTGCAAAGAACTCTCACTCTAAACACATGAACACCTACAGTTAGTCATGAAACAATCAACAAGCTAAGGGCTCTCAAATCAAGACCCCATACTCCAACTTCTAAGAGCATAAACAATACTACAATCCACTTGAAGTACTTAAACAAGTCTCGTTCTCCAAACACATATAGAGAAAAGAATAAATAAAGCTACAACATTACCGTAATGGCTACTTCAGAAAGTACATGGAGGTTGGAAAACCCTACAAGTTCATCTCCACCTTCATACTCCTCCATAAACTAAATCAACACTCTGGTTGACCAGGGCACCCATAGGATTCACTTTACAAAAACCTATCCAGAAGTGCTCCTTTGCTCCTAAAACCTGTTCCAATGAGTTCATAATGTCCAAAAATGGAAATATAGCCTCTTTTTGCATCCCATTTGGTTGAAAGTTTCCTTAGTTATGACTCCCGTCACTCTGATAAGGTGCTCAATATTTAGCTCAAAAATCAAAGTTCTCATAATCACTCGAAACCTGAACGACCACATCCGTGTCAGCGATACGATCCTAATGCAACTCATTGCACTCAAAACAGAGTTCGTATGAGGAAGATATCACATTCTGTTCACTTTGCCAAACAAAGGAATTTTTGAAAAAAAAGGTATAGTCACTGCACAGTCAATAGTCTGTACTGCTGACGTGGTAGGTGATTGGGCAGGGTCAAAAGTGGTCAATGTCCAACCAAGATTCGCTAAGTGGCACATTGTGGTTGGTCTGCAGGTTGGTGATTTGGAGTGATTCTATTGGTCAGAGGATGGACCAAGGAGGAGGGGACATGTACTAGAAAGCTCGAAGGTCGCCACGTGTCTCCCCCAAAGGTCCGCATATTGGCGTATAGTACAAAATTTATGGGCAAGTTGGTAGAGTCAAACCCGCGACCTCACTTGAACAAACTCAACGTATTACCACTACACTGCAACTTTGTTTCTTACAATTCTATGGTCACGGTTTCTATACATTGTGTTAACTGTTAGCGGTTGGGGGGAGGAGGGAGCCAGCCCTGCGGGCCAATCCCCTCCCATGTGATCATGACACGAAGAACCGACGCCAGCAAGTTATAATTGTTAGCATTAAACCATTGGGTTACCTCGACATGTGACCACACTATTGTATAAACTAGAGTCTAGAGGTTACCATAACCATGGCATTTAATGCCACCATATGACCACTACCACGAAGACCAGAGGGTTAAAGACTAACCATAACTAGGCAATTAGTGCTAATCACGATTAGTGCTTAATTAAAATGTGCTTATCACTTCATTAAACGGGGAGTTAAGTTGGTGGAATTTTGGTGTTCCTTCCAAATTTGACGCTAACTCCAGTTTTAGTGGAGTTAACTAGAGTTCCTCCTGTTTTAGTGGAGAATTCCTAGGAGAAATTGTTTTTTCCATAACTTTTGCAAAATTCGACCAAACTGGGATTAGGAAAAGGCATTCCTATATGATTTTGATGTTCTGAGCACATTGAATCATGTTTCAAGAGCATTAGAGCACTGTAAACAACATTTTTTTTCCATTTTGAGCTAATATAGAGGCCCAAGCCATGGAAGTTGGACCAAGGAGATGTAGCCCAAGAGGGGTGAACTGCTTCATCAAAACACTGTTTTAATTGTTCATTTTCATGGTTTTTTGGACATTTGTTTGCTGCTATTCATCACTTTACTTTCATGCTATTTTTCTCATGAATTCAACATCAAACTTGAGAAAATTTACCTGTTCATTCACAAACACCATAAAGGAAACCTATGCACATGAAGCAAATGATAAGCAGTTGTTTTTAATTATGAAGATGAAATTATCACAACAAAACTAACATTAAACAACATATCAAGTTGGTATCAGAGCAAAGGTTATTTGGTTGGTTGCTTGAGTTTTGTGCAATTATGGTTTTAATGGTTGCAAATTTGTGATGCTTACAGGGTTAAAGTTGTAGAGAGGAGAAGGGAAACTATTGGTTGCAACTCCTGAGGTAATGCATAGAAGAAGGAGAGCCACAAGGCCACAATCTCCACCCAAAGTTCCAATCCCAACTGCACTTAAAACACTTCAAGTTTTACCTTCAATTGAGATTGAGGAGGTACAAGCCGTACTAGAAGCTGAGCTTGAATCCAAAGCCATCATGTTTGGAGCAAGAGAGACTGAAGGTCTTTCAAAAGAGGAAGCATTCAAGAAAGCTTTCTATGACCTAACTGACATGGTTAGAGTCCTATATGAAGAGAGGAATATTAGAATTGTTGGAGAGAGTTCTAAGTCCACACATGGAGAGGGAAGCTCAGAAGATAAAAAAGATGAAAAGAAGGATTCAAAGGGTAATGGAGGAAAGCCTCCTCCATCTCCACCATCTTCATCATCCTCATCATCTCAAACAACATCATCTTCCACTTCCACCACAAAAACCATTCATACTCATTCAAAAATCCCAAAGGAAAAAACTCCCTTACTCAAATTGGACATTAAGTTTGAACTTCCCATGTACAATGGTGAGGTCAATGCAAAAAAGTTAGAAAATTGGATTCAACAATTAAAGGTTTATTGCAAAATTCAGAACCTTCAAGAAGATGACATAAAATATAGTTGGCTTCATTGAGGCTAGAAAGAGAAGCACTAGTTTGGTGGGAAGCAAAGACTCAAGATGAAATGCGAATTCATGGTAAGATATCCATTTCTTGGGTTGAATTTGTTTCTTCAATTAAAAGACAGTTTTATCGTTTAGCCTATATGCAAAAATCCATTATGAGTTGGCAAAATTTTAGGCAACTCAAGGGCCAAACAGTTCAAGACTATACCTAGGAGTTTAGGAAGAGGGCTTTGTTGTTAGGAGTAAATTTGAATTCCAAATATACACTGTTGAAATATATTGGGGGTTTACATTCCTATTTAAAACATACTATCCTTATGTTCAATCCAAGAAATTTAGATGAGGTATGTGTGCAAGCCACACACCTTGAAGCAAGAGGAAAGAACATTCAGGAATAGGATAGTAAGAACAATCCATTCAAGTTTAAGGAGAAAAAGAAGGGTGGGAAATGGAAGGGAAAGAAAAATGCAAGTGTGAAGAAAGAAGGGGAGAAAACTATATGCCAACATTGTTCCAAAGCAGGGCATGATGAAACCCACTGATGGAAATTACATCCCGAACTAAGGCCTAAGAAACCAAACAATAAGGGAAAACAAAAGATGACTGCTACCACACAATATGATCTTGGATCTGATTTTGGTGATGAGGCCAAAATTTCAGCCATGGTCACAAAAGGAAAAAAATATATAACGAGCGCTAGTTCCTCATATAGTCACAACAACACTCCAAATGAAGAATCAAGGATAGAGTTGTTCCATGTAAGGGTAATTTCAAATCATACAAAGATTGATGCATTATTTGATAGTGGGTCACATTCAAACTTAATTTCAGAAGGGCTTGGTAAAAAATATTAACCTTGAAACTGTACTTCATCATATGCCATATCCCTTGTGTTGGATAGTCAATAATGAAAATTTACAGGTTACAAGGAAATGCTTATTAAGGTTTTCCATTACTGAAAAATTCATTGATGAAGTTGAGTTAGATGTAGTTCCACTTGACATCTCATGAATCATTTTGGGAAGTCCTTATTTGTATGATAAGAAAGCAATTTTTTATCTCCATGAGAACAAATACCAATTGCTCAAGGATGGAGTGGAGTATATTGTGAGAGCCCATCGCAAAAAGTTAAACATTTCTTTGGTTAATGTAGGGCAAATGAAGAGACTAGTAAATGCAAGTAAAAATATTGTGCTTCTCATGATCAAGAAAAATAATGATATTGATTATGAATCTTTTGAAGGTTGTGATGATAAGTTAAAATCTGATTTGTTTGATGTGGTAAGCAAGCATGGCAAGATGTTTCAGGAACCAAAGGGGTTACCTCCCAAGGGGGTAATTCAACATGAGATACAATTGTAGCAGGATGTTCCACTTCCAAACATTGGCATGTATCGCATATCGATCATGGAGATCAAGAAAAAAATTCAAGAATTTCTGAACAAAGGTATCATATGCCCATCTACTTCGCCATGTGGTTCACCCATTGTCTTGATGCCAAAGAAGGACGGGACTCTGTGCATGTGTGTGGGTTTTCGTGCACTGAATAAAATAAGGGTAAAGAATCCTTTTCCACTCCCAAGAATTGATGATTTGCTTGATCAATTGATGTATGCAAAGTATTTCACTAAGTTAGAATTACAAAGTGGTTGTCATCAAGTTAGAATAGCTGAAGAGGACATTTGGAAAACCACATTTAAAACTAAACAAGGATTGTTTGAGTGGCTTGTTTTGCCTTT
>APFE031398486.1:4717-33376 GCA_000404065.3 Pinus taeda | reverse complement strand
ATTATTTATTTTTGTGGAATATTATGAGAATATTGGGAAGATTATGAAGAGTTGGAGGAGGAGATAATTTAGGGACTTTTTCCCTACTACAGGAGGATCAATAATAAATAATAAATCAACAAAATATTATGGAATTATGGCACAAATTGTGGAATTCCAATGATTGAGAAAATCTAGGAATGTGTTCCACTAATCAAAGAATTTTGGCGGGGAAAGCTTTCTCCGATTCCTAATCATTTTTTATAAGTACCAAGTTGAGTTTGCCTCTAGGGAGATTTTCATTAATGTTCTTGTGGAGAGAACTTGTATCTTTGCAGCTCCATTGTATTTTCTTGCAGGGATGTAATTCTATTGATGAAAATAATGAAGATTGGTGTCATGTTCAACTTTTAGATCTTGTTATCCTCCACAGGTCTCTGAGTCTCCTTTGGCTTAGCCATCCTAGGAACCTCAGAGCCCTTTTGTAACATTTTCTTTCCTTCTTTACACTGCTTATTCACATGCATCTCTAGTTTTCATTTCTTTCTGCTTATGCATTTAGTATTAATAATTTCTTGTTGTAGGATTGATTTAAATGGTTAATGAAAGTTATTTTGCAGGATCACAAGCATTATTTCATCCTTGGAAAAGCTTTGGAATTTCATAGTAATCACTGAGTTGCTTGGATTAGTCTTCTTACTACCAAATCTAGATTTCTGGAGCTCCTTTGTGGCAATGAACAATAAATTTATGCTATTTTTTAGAGCATGCTAACATGATTCAATAAAGTTGGTTCCACTTGCATTAGATCAAAAAAACATTCTAGTTCATTAAAAAATTACCTCATTTCATTTGCACTTGATTTGGTTAGGCATTTTTAATATTTACTAGTTTATTATATCTCGAATTTATAGATTTTCGACTAGTAACATTTTTTTATATTTTTTTTGCATGGGTTAACAGAGGTATTTTTGAGTGATTCCACTTGGAATAGGAACCTAAGACATCCTAGTTAATAAAAAAATTTGTCCCATCCAATTTGGATTTGATTTGGTTGGTCATTAAACCCTCACCAATTTCATCATTTCACAAAAAAACTTCTCCAGGGTTTTTGAGAAAATCCGTCCATCTCCCAACTTTGGCTTTGAGCTCTCAGTGATCCTAGGCATTTTCTCACTCCATTCCATCCACCAACCATCTTCCCTAAGCCTTCCATCACCTCCAACACCCATCGTTTTTCTCTCGGCTATATCCTGTAGAAATACAGGGAATCCTGTAGGTTTTTAGTACATTTTGTAGGTTCCTGTAGTGACCTGTTTTGAGGTTGAATTGAGGGAAAACCTCTAGGAAGCCACATAAGGTCACCTAAGGGTCTCCCTAGCCTTCCAACCATCCACCATCATCTCCAAGCCACTTTCCATATCACCAAAAGAGATTAGCTTTCACACTCTCACATGGAAAAAAGGAAAAAAGAAAAACATATTTATTTCATTCATTTACATGCACAACAGCAGAACATTTGAGGGTTTGAATCTACATGCTCAGGATAGTAGGATTGCATACATGTTAACTTAACATTCTTTGGAAGCAAAGCCTCTTAGCAGTTAGTTAGAAAATGGTGTGTTTTAGCATTTGATTTTAGTCTCTTTCCTTGTACTTTCTTTCTTGCAATAGGTTAAGGTTCCATTTCGAACATTTCATTTTCTGCAATTAGTTTAGGATTTGAGTTCAGTACATGCACTCCATTACATCATGACAGCAAAGGAAGGACACATTGTATGCCACACATATAGTGCCGATACCTCTTAAGTTTGTATGAACCCTAGGTTGATAATTAAAGTCGGTAGCCTTGGGAGTTGCAGCATTCTTGTTGCAATACTGAGGTTCATCAGTTACCTCGGCATGTGACCACGCTATTGTATAAACTAGAGTTTGGAGTCTACCATAACCGTGGCATTTAACGCCACCATATGACCACTAGCACGAATACCGGAGGGTTAACGCCTAACCATAATCGTGCAATTAGTGCTTAATTAAATTGCACTTATCACTTAATTAAATGTGGAGTTAATTTGGCGGACCCTCCAAATTTGGCGTTAACTCTAGTTTTATTAGAGAATTCCTAGGAGAAATTGATTTTGCCATAAATTTTGCAAAATTCGACCAAATTGGGATTAGGAAAAGGCATTCCTAGATTATTTTGATGTTCTGAGCACGTAAAAGCAGGTTTCAGGAGCAGTAGAGCATTGTAAACAACATTTTTTTTCCATTTTGAGCTAATATAGAGGCCTAAGCCATTGAAGTTGGACCAAGGAGATGTAGCCCAGGAGGGGTGAAATCCTTCATCAAAACACTATGTTAAGTGTTCATTTTGATGGTTTTCTGTTGTTTAGCACTTTACTTTCATGTTATTTTTCTCATGAATTCATCATAAAACTTGAGAAAATTTACTTGTTCATTCACAAACACCATAAAGGAAACCTATGCACATGAAGCAAATGATAAGCAATTGTTTTTACTTCTGAAGTTGAAATTAGCACAACAAAACTAACATTCAACAACATATCACTGTCTTTCCACAATTTTCTCCTCCAAATTTGGCTTACTGTAAGTTAAATTCATTATCTGCAGTTAAAACTGGCAGTTCCGCCAAAATAAGCGGTTATGCCATCATTCCTGCCTATCTCGCAGTTAAGGGCCAAGTGGTAACATGTAGAGTGGTGGTTCGGAAGAAAAGGCTACGGTTCTGCATTCGTGTCAGATATCACAATCGATGAAGTCCATCGGCGTACAAACCCTTACATCAAGCGCTCTACAGACCTGCTGGGATTATTAAATACAACATAAAACATGTCGCATTTGAGAACCCCATCATAATCGCAATCGATGCTTAAAAATTCGACGTATCAACCCAACTTGTGTTCTGTGATAACACAAACCCATCGGATTATAAATATCAATGCATAAAACATCGCATCCGGCAGTCCTATCGCAATCGACACTTTCCCTTAGCGGATATCAAAGTCCATTCACTACAATAGTAGTGGATCTACCGGGGTTATAAAATACAACGTATAACAATATCGGGTCTGAAAGTTCCCCATCACTAATTGTAATCAGCGGTGACATATATATAAATATATATATATATATATATCGATAATATATATATATATAATATTAATATATATATAATATATATATTATATATATATATTATATATATATATATATATATATATATATATATATATATCAGCAAGTACTAGGTGCAATATGCGATTGCGATATATCGCATCGCAACCCTGACTGTGCCGGGGGTCGATTCTTAACATTATAACTTATGCGATTGCGATCACATGACATTGCAACCTGTTCTGCACCGGGGGCCAATTCTTTAATGCTGACCTGTCTTTTTCTCCGAAATGCGATATGCGGGGGCCAATGGCGTCCTTCCACTTAGCACCTCCTCATTCGCTGAAGGACTTTTCCATGTCATCCAACCTTGCCATGTCATCAAGTCAACCATGAACTTTGACTTGCTCTAACTTCTGCATACGAGCTCTAATTTGAGTTTTGTTCACATCGTTGGATTCAGAATGAAGAGCTCTTCAATCTGAAGCTAAGCTTATTAAGATTTTGACACTTTGAATTTTTGGCAAATTTTGAGCTCCTAATCACTTACCATAGGAGCATTTGATGTCACCAAAAACAATAACCAATGGTGATCAATGAGTTGCAACAATTATGCCTTAGGATGTAGCAATGAATCTTAGGGAGTTGTAGCTTCAAGAATGATTAATATTGTGTTGAAATCAAGAAAATGCTGCAACAATTTATTTTAAGATAGTATATATATTATTATTATTACTAATAATATATATATATAATATATATATATATATATATATATATATCTACACACAATCTTACCCTACTTTATTTTAAGAAAGGAAGATCTCCTTCATGTGTAGGAGTACTTCCTAGTGTAAACATGTGTGTAACATATGTAGAAATGCACCCATACACAAATTTGAGATATAAACTTTAATGCATACCATAACATGAGAAACTAGTTGCTTTAATTGATATGGTGTGAAGAGTTGTCGAATGATGGAGGAACGTTGCATGCTGACGATTGTTTGGAACTAGGCTTCAATTTGATCCACATATTCTTGGTCCTTTGGTTCACTAAAAATTGTTGGATTATCTTCCTTTGTTAGGTTGTGTAGATCTTCCTCGGCTTGTTCATTTCTCTCTTGAAGGCATGAAGGATTTGGTGGGAGGCAAGAGAGAGACTCCTCAATCTTGAGCTCCAATATTTTCTCTTAATCGATTATTTATTCTCCCTCAAATTGGAAAGGATGGTTCAAGAAAATTATTAGGTTTTATCCTCGATATTGTTCATGAAATTTCCAATATTCCCCTTGAAGTTGCTCATGAGTCCCTTGTTGTTATCCTCTTCCTTGAGATGTAGATATATTTTTGATTGTGAGCAGGTTGTCTAAGGTATTTAGAGTAGTCATTTTTCCTATCTGGCTGGTCATAGTTTCAATAGTTCCAACAATAACAATAACAATTGTTACATTAATTGTTACAATAGTTTCAACAGTAATATCAGCATTAGTTGTTACAACGGTTTCAACATTTTCAACTGTCACAATTTCAACAATAACAACTATTACAACATCAAGTATTACAACAATTTCAACATTTTCGATTGTAACAAAATTTGAATAGTAACAACAGTAACAACAGTTACAGGAATTTCAACATGAGTTCTAATTCTGTACTGTTCTTCTCATGATCTACGGATTAATGCTTTTCCCCAGGGTTAATGCTCTGTGGTAATAGGGGAAGTTCTTGAATTCAATCCTCTCCCCAATATGAAATATATGTCATTACATTCAATGTGGGAGTAAGTTGGAAAGATAGGTGCTTCAACTTGTTGTGCATTCTTATTGTTTGGATTTGGGTTAAGTTGCACAAGTGGTTGATATTGCAGAGGAAGATTACTTGGTGGTGCATTGGATGGGAGTTGTAGTAGTTGTTGTTGTACATGTAGCTGAGTTTGCACATGGAACTATCTTGGAAAGGAGGCTCCATACCATCCTTGAGGCCACAGGAATATCTGACTTAGGGTAGAGGGTCATTATGGCTATAGTGTAGGGTATTCAATTAGAGAAGGACTAGGAGGTTGCCACAAAATTGTAGGATTTTGAATTTTTCAAGGAACCTGATGAGGATAATACATGTTAATCCCGATATTAGAAAATGACGATGGGCTTTGAACTTCACCTGGGGTTCGAGCTTGCCATGGCTCCTTTGTCTCCTCACATGATTCCTTGAACATGACTTTTAATCCTGACAACCATGGGAAATGCTTCATTGAGTGGTCCTCCTCACAAATGCCACATACTTCTTCATTGTTAAGTGGACACCATCTGAGTGAGTGTGTTTTCCTACAATTGGAGCAAAATATTGGCAATGCTTTTTCAACTTCATCCTGCTTCTATTTTGCCTACAAAACACCCAATTGTGAAGACAAAGAACTAATGATATCATTTTCAAAATTTTCAAACAAAATATTGATTTCTACCCTTATGGCTTCACCATTGGATGATTTATGCATCTTAACAGAAGCATCTTATGATCCTCTTGAACTCGTAATTAAGAGATTCCTTAAAGCACCATTTCTTCATCGCTCAACAAGCTTCTTTAGCTAGTTGATATATTTTGTCTGCAAATGGATTAATGTATATGCATATTTTTTTTTTCTACTTTTTCCTGGAACAAAACAAAATTGCAAGGAATGCAACCCATGTGTCCTAACCTTTTATGAAGCAGAGCCCACTTAAGTATGTTGAAGCAATGAGCAGGTTATTACCTCTCGCCTTATTGCTTGGAAACCCCAGAGCCAATAACACCTAATCACACTCCCAATCAATGCATTAAAAATAACGCTAGTCACACATATGCACCTCTAATAACCTCCCCGGAAATGACACCAAAATGTTGGGTGGATCAATTGTCTTTTTGATTTAGAACAAACAATTTGATTTACACATAAATTGTCAATCTAGGTAGGCCTTTTTGTTTCAAGGCTATTGTGAAAAACATATGCAGGAACAAATGGAAACTAGCATTAATAAAATCTCAAAACCAATCATTGTAAATATCATTGTCAACACACACTTCTTGTTACACTCCAAATCTTTCTCACACTTAAGAAAGGAAATAAAAGGATTGCAAAATAAATCACACTTTGTCACACGATCATTCTTATCTGACTTGTGGTTCTACGGGTCCCATCTGATGGTTATCCTAGCCCTCGTCTTTCTGATGGTTGAAATTGAAATGAGGGATCCCGCTTCCCATCGTGACGTCACAAGGGGGGTCCCTTAATCATGGTTTCACCTTGCAGTTCTGCTCCAACCCTCAATGCATTTCAAATACGGATACATATGAATATGTATTGATAATGGTGAGTCAACCCCGAAACTTGGCCTCGTGTCATCCCTCCTGAGCTTGTAATATATACTTAAACATATATGTTCACACATACACACACACACTATTGAAAATAACATCAAGAAATGTTAAAAACATCATCAAGAAAAATCCTAATTTAATTTGTCCTTGAATTAAATTGGGAATTAAATTGCAATTCTAATTCTCTTAGAAACTTGTAATAGTTAACTAATTTAATTTGACTTAGTTGGCTCAGTTAATTTGTGTTGGAGCCTGTCTAGAGTCATGTAGAGTGGTTCCTAAATTTTAGGGGCCCAGGTTGAGTTCTTTTGAGTTGTAATCAATTAATTCATTTTAACTTAGTTAAATTTAGTTAAACTAGTTCCAACTGATGGAGGAATTAGTGGGAGATCCAGTAGTGGGGTGTAACCAGCACTGATCAACCAGTAAGCTAAAGATTCACTCATAAATAACTCATGCATGTCAGATCAGAGAAAGACCCACTTGATATTAGAGTTCAAGGACAATGTACTATCAGTTGTAAAATAATCTAAATTAAACAAATGGTGCATGCAATCAGAAGAATGCCTAAAATAAATCATTCCTTAATTAGAAAACTCACTAAGCTTAGCCATTCAAATTACCTTTAAAAGGAAGCATGAAGGCACAAGTTTAATCATTATTTTGGTGAGCCCAAACAATAGGAAGCACAAGTTTGTGCATGAAGCTTGTGAAAGAAAGGTGTTCCAAGAGAAGCTTGTGCACAAGTTGGTAGTGAGATAGATAGAGATAGTGCAGAGGTTTCTCGGGCTTGAGAAAAGCATTGTAATCTTCTCATATTTTCTGATTAATGCAATATACAGATAACATGGCTTTTTAATTGTGGCTTTCCCCATAAAATTATTGTGTTGTGTGATTGAATTCTTTCTCTTTTATGCTTCGTGATTTCATCAATAGTTTATTGTTTCCATTGATGAGTAAATTAGGTTCAAGTCAATTGTTTTAACATATTATAATCTGCAGTTTGAATATACAAGGAATTTATACATGGTATTAGAGCTAGATTTGTAGAAATTTCTACATGGTATCGGAGATGAAATCAAAATAGAAGAGACGAATTTGAAGTTGTCCTTGCAGATTGATGGAGCTCTAGTCAAGGAAAGATCTAGAAGACCATATGTGTAGAATTTTTAATGGATAATAAGGCTTCTAGTGGGTAGATAAATGAGCCAATGTTTAGTGACACAAAAGGAGTTGTGATCATTGATATTGGTAGATTGAGGAGCACAGAGATTTCCCACAGGGAGATCGAGACTCAGAGGGAGTCTAGTTTCAGAGGGAGCAACCCTATGGAAGCTAATACTTCAGGATCTGGGGAGATCAGACTCATTATTGTAGTAGCTGTAGCAACAGTGTGGAAGAAACAACAAAAGTATGAGTAGATCATATTTAGATCATGCATGAAAAGCCTTGAGGAGAAAGGAAAAGGTTAAAGACTTGGTGGTTGAGAGGGAGTATGAATTAGCTCTCAACATGTAGCCTTAGAAGCAGCCTCAGCAGTAGCCTAACAAATTGTGGAGTAGTGACAATTAGAGAAGCAGAGAGGAGACCAAGTGGAGACATCCACTTAAGCAGAGACCTCCAGTAGGGGGAAATTTTGAGCCAAGTGGGCTGAGAGAGCACATGCAAACATACCTCCATGTGTGAGGTGGGGCGATATGAAACCTTAGTCCAAGAGTTTTAGAAATTGGGCAGGGTCGATTAAGGTGTGTTTGTCTCATGGATCATTACCTTGCTATGAGGGCCCACAATATTCAATAGTAGGAGGATCAATGTCGTTCAGATACTAAGGAGTGTAGAGAAGAGTTGACAATAGAGCAGGAGGCTCGGTAGTAGAGTAAAAAGCAACACAAGTTTTCCCATTAAACAGTTGCAGACACAATTGATTTAGTTTATTTTTGGATGAATTTCAGTTGTAGATGTCACAATGACAAGTGTTGCATGTAAAAATATCCAAAGGTATCAGATCAGGATAGAGTTGAATTCCTTTCTTGTTGAGAGGGAGTGTTGAAAATAGCAACAAGAAATTTTAAAAATAACATCAAGAAAAATCCTAATTTAATTTGTCCTTGAATTAAATTGGAATTCTAATTCTCGTAGCAACTTGTAATAGTTAACTAAGTTAATTTGGCTTAGTTGGCTTAGTTAATTTGAGTTGGGAGTCTATATAGAGTCATGTAGAGTGGTTCCTAAATTTTAGGGGCTTAGGTTGAGTTCTTTTGAGTTGTAATTATTCAATTCAGTTAAATTAGTTCCAACTAATGAAGGAATTCATGGGAGATCCAGTAGTGGGGTGTAACCAATACTGATCAACTAGTAAACTAAAGGTTCACTCATAAATAAATCATGCATATCAGATCAGAGAAAGACCCAGTTGAGATTAGAGTTCAGGGACAATGCACTATCTGTTGTAAAATCATCTAAATTAAACAAATGGTGCATGCAATCAGAAGAAGGCCTACAATAAATCATTCCTTAATTATAAAACTCACTAATTTTAGCCATTTGAATTGCCTTTAAAATGAGGAACGAAGGCACAAGTTTAATCATTGTTTTGGTGAGACCAAGCAATAGGAAGCACAAGTTTGTGCATGGAGCTTGGGAGAGAAACGTGTGCCAAGAAGAGCTTGTGCACAATTTGGTAGTGAGATAGATGGAGATAGTGCAGACGATGCTTGGGCTTGAGAAAAACATTGTTATCTTATCATATTTTCTGATTAATGCAATATAAAGATAACATGGGTATTTAGCTATGACTTTCCCCATAAAATTATTGTGTTACGTGTGATTGAATTATTTCTCTTTTATGCTTCATGATTTCATCTATTGTTTATTATTTTCGTTGACAAGTAGAGTAGATTCAAGTCAATTGTTTTAGCATATTACAATTTGCAGTTTGAATCTACAAGGAATTTCTACATGGTATCAGAGCTAGATTTTTAGAATTTCCACACACACGCGCACACACACGTGTGTGTGTGTGTAGGGAAGTTCAAAAAGGTCAGAAAGGTCAAGAAGGTTGGTGGTGTGACTAATATTTTGAAATTTAGATATAATCTAAGTATAAACTCAACAATCTAAGAGAAAGTTCTTCTCATCTTCAACCCTCATAGTGTCAAAAAGGTTATAAACTTTCATCTCATTGTGTTTTAGGAATTGACCAACTCCTAGTTTTTTTGTTTTTGTTTTGTTTTGTTTTGTTTTGTTTTGTTTTTCTTTTATGTTTTGTTTTTTTGTTTTTGTTTTTGTTTGTTTGTTTGTTTTTTTGTTTTTTTTTGTTTTTTTTCTAAATAAGATTAATCTATTAACATAAAGGGAATACTATTACAACGTGACCGTAGTCAAAACACTGCCCTGAAGAGAGGCATAATCGTCAAAGATAAGCATAGAAGGAGATTGCCCAATGTCAGGGAACTCAATCTTGAACCAGTTATCAGAACCCACGCAGGGGAACAAGTTATGATCTTCTTGATAATGCAGAGTTTACAAAAATTCAAAATTAAACAAAAATTCCACCTATCATTTTGAACATAAACATGTCCAATTGTATGGGCCGCAGGGCACGAAAGCAAGGCAACAGTGAGCAAACTAATCATCTGGAGGCTCTTCAACAATACGGCACCAACCAGTATCAAGTGGATCCCTTGCTAGAGCAGCTTCAGATTCGGAAGGACCAGGATCAGCCGGCGCCATCACAATAGCCTGAGCATTGTGAGCTTGAGCATCCGAAGCCTACAAATACACGCTGGCAATCCCCATCTGGAGGCTCGAAGTCAGAACAGTGATAGAGCCAGGATCCTTCGGATGAGAGCTAGACTCCCCCTGTTGGGCTTCCTCATGGAAGACCACCGAAATGTGAGCGATAATCCTAGGGCGGTTCAGAGAGTAGTTAAAGGTGAAGAGCGCAGAGCCAGATGAGGGAGAAGGCCCAGGATAGTGGCTGGAAGCAAGAAGACGCCCTCTCCCGCTGTGGGTATGAGGGTAGTGGTTGATAGAAAAATCACTGGAAAGGGAAGGAGAATCAGAGGAAGGGCTTGAAGGCGCATGCCGAGGATGGCCCCTGCGAGACCGAATTATATGGTGCCGATGAGGCATTGGGGAGATAGAAGCAGCGAGAGAAAACTGAGGTTGGGCTATAGCAATGACAGGGTCAGAGTAAATCAGAAGAACCTCAAAGCGAAGGCCAGAGGCCTAAGAGAAAAACCAAGGGATTAACGAAGACGGCTCCACAAAAAGACCAGAGGAAAGCTTCAGAGTAGCCTCCCCTTTCAAGCTGCAAGAGGCATCAGAGATGACGGAGCCCGCACCATACAGACAGAAACCATGGCTGAGGCCAGAAGTTAGATAGTAATGCGAATGAGTCGTCGAAAGCGACTCCACAACAAGTTCATGGCTGAGCCTTAAAATATCTTCCCCCTTCATGCGTCGAGAAGCACCCGCCATTACTGTTGCATTAAAGAGAGCTGAGGTTTGAGGCAAGCCGAAGCGTGCAGAGGCATTAACCAGATCGTCGGATAGGATGGAAATCCAGAGCATGTAGGTTTTAACCCTGTACAGAAATTACTTGCATACGAATTCTAAACAAATAAAATAAACAATGCAAGAGCATAACACATAAAACACATATGCACAGAGATTTCCCTTGGATCCCAAAACCGGGACTACCAGCTTAATTTTTCATTATGTTCCTTTCAATGTTACAATACATATTTATACATGCCGAAGCATCTAATACCATGGACCGAAAACCATCACGTCCAAAACCATGGACCAAAAAACCATAGGTAGGTTCGCCCAACCTAATATAGGGTCCCAAATTTTTTTTTCCCAGGGCGTTGCCCTAGACCCCGTAGAGGGGGGCTACCCGCCCCCCTCAAACCCCCTAGACAGGGGGGGCTGCCACCCCCCCTGTGACCCCCCCACTGCGAAATTGACGCAACGAAGGGGGGGCTCCGCCCCCCTCTAACCCCCTGGTTCACTACGTAGGTTAGTCATGGAAAGAATATAACACAACCCAACAGAGCCACTTGATGTAAAGCAAATGAACATTACGCTTTTCAAATGTCAAGAACCTTTGTTCGTAAGCCATTTATCCATTCTGTACTGGGTAGGCAGGTGTCAAACCACCTCGCTCCACGCCTGTCCCATCAGATCTAAAGCCTGTCTATACACCCGCATCTAGGGGACCAACTCCTAGTTTTACTATGGAGCTCATATATAAATTTAATTGTGTGTTTTTTTTAATGTATACATATATAAGTGTTAAAACTGCTTCTGCTTGACTAAGAGCTCGTCTTCCTCAAATGAAATTAAATAGGTTAGAGGCCTGAGACCCAAAGGCATATGTTAGGAGTGCAAGCCTACCCCCTTATAAACTACCATGGGTAATTCCAGGTGGTGTGGTTTTCCTTGAACGAAAGTGATGAGTTAGCCTGCATTCGCAGATAACAACCAGTGATGGTTGTCCCACTGTTGGTTTGATAATTGAGTTATGATAGCCTTTCCCACTATTAAAAAAGAGTGTTAATTGAGTTTATCTCACGAAGTTGGGAGGAATGATTGTTATCCTTCCCACCAAGATTCAATTCCCACAACTGCCATGATGAGCTTTGTTGTAATGACTTCAAGTCTCGTTGTTAAGTCTAAGTAGTCCCTCAAGGACCGAAACATGTATATTCCTCATATGAAATATAAATATATTTCACATGATGTTCATGTGTGTGTATCTATAAACTGTCGTCAATATTCCACTAGATAGTTTGTCACAACATATCTACTAAAATATTTTAGAAATTTTGAAATCTACACTATGAGGGTTTATTTCTTCTTAGATTTATAGATTTGTTAATAATTATTTATTGCATATGCATGCACTAGATAAAATATAGAGAAATTTAGAGAATGGAAAAGCAAACTGACAAATCACAATTGACATAAGATATACCTTGGGAAACCCTTTTGGGAGAAAACCTAGCTAGAAGGGAAGGTTGTTATGCTCTCTTTCTCTACACGAAAAATAGGTGCAAGTACAAAGAAGTGAGGTATATGGCCCATACAATTCTACAATGCTCAAAACCTATTTGTTTTCTCTCCCTATCCATTGTCAACTTCTTGTTCATTTATGGAACAAAATGCAGTTGAATAGAATGGAACCCCTTTTCCTCCTATTGACCCAACACGACATAATCAAATAACCTATTAGTGGTTGGGTTTAACTCCAACTCTTAACTAGAGTTAACATATGGAATCTTCCATAGTATTCTTCATCATGATTATGTGGCTAGAAACTTTTCCATGAATAATGGGGGTTGATGTGGCATCTTCTCAAATTATGGTGGTCAAAACAGGAAAGTCAACTTTCGAGTGGCATAACTTTTGCATATGGACTCTAATTGAGGTGACCCTTATGTAGTTGGAAAGGTATTTGTGTGTATAATAGCACAAAAAGGTGTGGTTCTCAAGTGGTATCCCCCCACCCCTGAAAAAAAAGAAACACATTGTTTGAAGCTTCAAACTACTCCTCGAAGGTTTCAAACCACAATTTACTAAATTGGGTCCCACTGGTAAAAATGGTCATGTGAGCTGGTTCCTCCACCTTTTCCACTTTAGACGTGGGACTATCCCTAATATTATCATGCATTCACTGTTTTCTACTTCCGAATATGTTCACCGTTGAATGTAGATTTATTTGTGTTGTTCAACCAGTTCTTTGTGTTGGTCGATTCATTAGTGGAGTAATGTCGTAGTTGATTGTTTTTATGCTACCAGTTGGCCATTTAACGGACTGTCTCTATTTGAAAAAAAATGATGGTATTGAGATGGAAGTTTATAAATTTCCCATGGACTTCGCTTTCAAGTTGCTCATTGCTATAGGTTCAAACGCCCAATATGAGCATTTCATTGTCTTAAAATTGAGGCCAAACATTGATATTAACTGAAGCTGTGTTATATAGTGAGAAAACAAGAAGAAGAACGAGGTTGAGTTAACCAATTATCTCACTAAGGGTCAATTTGACCAATAAATATGCCGAAGTCAACTGTAAACAGATTCAACCAGCGCCACAACTGAATTTGACTCAACTTGTTTATGCTACTCATTTCGACTTTGACTTTTTGAGCCCTGTATTGCTTGTTGCTTCAATGGATTTTAGATTATTATAGAAAGCTTAATCACATACAAGGTGAACCACACGAAAAGTGAAATCCTATCTTAAACAAACATCAATGTTGGGCCAGACTTGAGAAGATATTGAATTAATCGTAAGAATTTAATGCCTAGATGCTCACATAGGTAGGTTTTCATGTCACTTAGTGGGCCAAACAGAAAGCATGGAGATGATATTGAATTATTTATATGATTAACAAAGAATTAGATGTTACACGTTTTACTTATTAAGAGGAAGTCGTCTAGGTTTTCAAGTTGTTGAATCTCGATAATAATAATGAGAAAGCTCTTTGTTAACTTATCTAAGAAGAATAAAGAAAGAAATGGATGATCCATGACCAATTACAAATAACTGTGTGGAATTTCTTTTGAGAAAAGAGTGTTCAAACCTTGATAGAGATTTACCATTCAACCTCTTTAATTGACAAAATTCATAAGAATACTCTTCCACTGTGAACAAATTTTATAGCATGTAATAGACACAATTTCAAGATCTATAATCATGTGCGAGAATTTTTGTATGGATATTTGAAAATGTCCAAGATTTGCAACGAAACTTGAGTTCAAATAACAATTTGTCTTAACAAGAAGTTTCAGTTCATGACAATTGTGGATTGCATAAAAAAGTTCATGCACATGTTTTCATAATGTGAGGGATACATTTTAAAGTTTAACTACAACAATTGCATGAATGCACTTGTGTAGAGGCTTATGATAGTAGTCTCATATTGAATTTGACAACACCATCTGTCAAATTATAAAATGATGATAGATGTTGTTGAGTCACATTGGAGCCAAGGATTTGGTCAACTTAGACAATTTAGCTGATTGGGTCAATGAGTAAATTGGTGGAAATTGACTAGGAGTGATAATTAAAGTATGTTTATTATCAATTAAATTAATGTATCAACTCAATAGAGTTTAGTTGGATCGACTTGGTGTACATTCGACTGAACAAAATTAACTCAATCGAACTCTTAATGCTACATAAGTATTACAATCAAGATTCCAGTTTGTTGATGATAATGAATTTCTGACAATGATGTCCTCAATGATGCCATGGAGTTATATTATTGTTCATGTAGTAACATAATTATTGATATTGATGGTTATTGAATGTGCTAGTCATTGTATGTATAGATGGATGTGCTTGTTGATGAAATTGACGATGATATATATTTTGGGACTACTATTTCGGATTTGATCTTGTTTCAATATATGATGTTGATGTATTGCAATTTTAATAGATTTGTGAGTATGTAATTAGTAGAACACTATGTAACGAGTCCGTATAAATTTATTTGTTGAAGGATTGCTGACTTGAGTTGTAAATTGAATCCTTCAGTTAGTCATTGGAGTCATAAGTCAGGGGAGGGTGAAACGTGAGCATTGTTTAAGGCAGGTGATCTTCTTTTCCTTTTTAAATGAAACCAATTTTTTGTTAATGAGATCAACGTCTTGCTGACAATAGTCGAAATCAAATCGAAAATTATTGTAAAAAATTCTAATGCTGGCAAAAATTAGTTTGTCTAGTCATGTTAAAGTTTTCCTTCATAAATTTAATTATAGACTCCAAGAAATAAGCAGTAAGAAGAAACACATAAAAATTAATTAACAACCATAAAAAGGAATCCACATTAAGAAGATAAGGACAACAAGGCATCTACTACAACCAGAAGAAAATTGAATGCGCAACATACATAATTTTGCAGCAGAACTAATAGAGCATCCAAGTAGCAGGAATTTTTTAACAAAAGTACTTACAACAATAGATATTTCAAGAATAGGAAGTTAGATGAGCATAGAACACATAGACAGATGAAGTGAAAAAATGATGAAATTATATTGATAAAGACTACCGATATGAAGGTTGTAGAATGATTCTTGGGTTGTGACAGAGGTAGAGAATAGGATGGTTGATGTGGCAATTTTTCACTTATTTTATGTATGCATTAAAAACTCATAAGAGTAACAATCGAACATTGGACTAATTTGTAAAGAGAGTGAAGAGATTCCCTCAAATTAGAGAGTGGCTTCCTGACGATTCTTGGTTGGAGTAGCAATCCATATGAGAGAGAGACTGCAGAGAATGCGAACAATTAAGATCTCCAATAAGCGGCCACCAAACAAGTATAAGTCACAATAAGCCTTGTACAATTTCATCTCCATATCTAGCTGGTGGCTATTGAGTCTGAGTTACCTATGCAGACTGGTATGCATGGTTGATGTACAAAAATGATACTTCTACAATAAATAAAAATTTAAGACATTGTTGCATCCTTGCTCAGGATGAGAAAGGCATTGAGGGAGGAGGAGATGTTGTAGGGGCCTTTTAGTCCTATGTGTGTCATCATACATAATGAATTATGTAAATGTGAGTAATACTTGGTAAATATGTAAAGAAAATGAAGGATTAGTTGGAGTCGGTACAATTGCTCCAACAACATCGCTTATGCATAAGTATGCATGAAGACCAATAGAAACTTGGTTGGAATTCCTTCCTAAATTCTATTCTTCTTTGTGTATGTATGTATTGGTGTTGCTATGATGTAGCTTGTTCTTGCACATGTAATTTAGGCTCTCAACACCTGGAAGCTTTCCTTTTAACCAAATTTAGTAAAGATCATGCTACCCCTATCTTGTACTTTTAGACCTCTTTTGTAAAACTGTATCTTCTGTTATGGGGTCTTTTAGGCCTATGCAAGTAATAATACATAGTAAATTAATTAAATGTGAGTAATACTTGGTAAATATGTAAAGTAAAGTAAATGAAGAATTGGTTGGTGTTGGTACAACTACTCCAACCACATCACCTATGTATAAGTATGCATGAAGACTAATAGAAATTTGGTTGGAATTTATTTCCAAGTTTTGTTCTTCTTTGTGTACATGCGTTCTTAATATTGACATTATGTAGATTATTCTTGATGTGTAATCTAGGCTCTCAACACTTGGAATCTTTCCTTTTAAACAAATATGGTAAAGGTCATGTTGCCCCTATCTTGTAGTTCTAGACCTCTTCTGCAAAATTGTATATTATATTAAATCTTCCTAAGCATATGGTACCAAATCCTCTATAGAAGGTAGGACCTATTCCTCTTCATGATTCAATGTGGAAGCCTCAGAGAGTTTTAGATTTGCTACATTCACCATTGAGTAAATGCACATTATGGGGTATACTAAGTTTATAGGCATTATCACCCGCCTTTTTCGGTATCTTAAAGGGACCAGATGACAGAGCCTTGATTTTCTTACATAGGACCCTATAGGCTATCCTTGTTTAACTGCAACCATACTTTGTCTACTACCTTGAATGACCTCTCTATTTTGTGTTAATCATAGATAACCTTGTATTTTTCCAGTGAATTATGCAATGTCTGATGTACTTATAAATGGATCTGCCTAATATTCTCAACAATGTTTTCTACCAGTGATCCCCTATAAGATACTCCCTTACTCCTGCTTCCTGCCCATATGTAATATCTAAGGGTGAAGGCGAAAAATATCCAAAACAAGTTTCAAATGGGGACTTACCCATAGAAGTGTGGACTGCTATGTAATAAGGGTGTTGTACATATACCAAAATTTCATCCAAATTCCTTGGATGCTTCTGATTGTACCATCTCAAAAACTACAACAAAGTCTTATTCACTACTTATATTTTCCCATCTACATATGGATGGAATGTATAAATCTCTTCAACTTCATGCCCATACTCTCCCACAATGTAGTCTAAAATGCACAGAGAAATCTTGAGTCCTTGTCTGAAACAATGCTCTGGGGTAACCTAAAGAGCACCCAAACCTGCCCAAAGAACAAGTTAGTTATTTATTTTCCACTAACAACCTTTTTATAGGGCATCAGGACACACATCTTTTTGAACTTGTCAACTACCATGAACATGTAGTCATGTCCCTTCCTAATTGTTGGTAAATTGATATGAATTGGGATAGATTTAGTAATGTTGTGCTAATTCCCATCATCAAAAAAAAAAAAAAAGTGCTTGAGGTTTGACTCCAAAATAGCAAGTAAAAGCATGAATTTTATGTGTTTTTACTTAAGTTAGTTTCATGGAGAAAACTTAAAACATGAAACTAGAACACTGAATGGAAGCATGCATCAAACAATAATACACCAACCATTTATAAAGGAGTTCACCCCTCTTGGGATACATCTCCTTGGATCAGCTCTAAAGGCATGACCTCTTCTCATTATGCTCAAAATTATTCAATGGAAAAGAGTACATAAGTGTGTTGACAAAAAGAGTGGCTAGTTCCCCCTTCAAGGAAACATTCTTCTGCAAAGAACTCTCACTCTAAACACATGACCACCTACAGTTAGTCATGAAACAATAAGCAAGCTAAGAGCTCTCAAATCAATACTCCATACTCCAAGTTCCAAGAGCATAAATAGTACTACAATCCACTTGAAGTACTTAAACAAGTCGCTTTCTCCAAACACATATAGAGAAAAGAATAAATAAAGCTACAACAATGTTGTAATGGCTGCTTCAGAAAGTACATGGAGGTTGGAAGACCCCTAGAAGGTCATCTCCACCTTCATACTCCTCCATAAACCGAATCAACACTCTAGTTGACTAGGGCACCCATAGGTTTCACTTTACAAAAATCCTATCCAAAAGTGCTCCTTTGCTCCTGAAACCTATTCCAATGAGTTCAAAATGTCCAAAAAATGGCAATCTAGCCTCTTTTTTCATCCCATTTGGTCGAAAATTGCCTTAGTTATGACTTATGTCAGTCCTTCCACAATTTTCTCCTCCAAATCTGGCTTACTGCCAGTTAAATTCATTATATGCAGTTAAAACTAGTAGTTTTGCAGAAATCAGTGTTCTACCATAATTTCCGCCTATCTCACGGTTAAGGGCCAAGTTGGTCACATGCGGAGTGGTGGTCTAGCAGAAAAGGCTACGGTTCCACAACCCTGTCAGATATCCCAATCGGCGAATTCCATTGGCGTACAAACCTTTACATCAGGCACTCTGCGAACCTACCAGGATTATTAAATACAACATATAACATATCACATCCGGGAACCCCATCACAATTGCAATCGATGCTTAAACCTTCAGCTTATCAACCCAATTTGTGTTATGCAATAACATAGACTTGTACAGATTATAAATATCAATGCATAAAACATCGCATCCAAGAGTCTTATTGCAATCGACACTTTCCCTCATCGGATATCAAAGTACATACACTATGATAGCAGTGGACCCGTTGAGGTTATAAAATACAACGTATAACAATATCGGGTCCAAAAGTTCCCTACTGAAAATCACAAACGACATTATCATCAGTGACATATATATATCGACAGGTACCAGGTGTGATATGCGATTTTGATATATCGCATTGCAACCCTGACTGTGCCAGGGGTTGATTCTTAACATTATTCAATATGCAATTGCGATCACATCGCATCGTAACCTGCTTTGCACCGGGGGCCGATTCTTTAACTCCAACTAGTATTTTTCTCTAATATGTGATATGCGGGGCCCAATGGAATTCTATCACTTGGCGCCTCCTCATTCGCTGAAGGGCTTTTCCATGTCATCAAGTCAACCTTGAACTTTGACTTGCTCTAACTTCTGCATATGAGCTCAGATTTGAGTTTCGTTCGCACCATTGGATTCAGAATAATGATCTATTTGCTCTGAAGTAGTATTATGAATATTATGACATTTTTGGAAAATTTTGAATTCCTATTCACTCTTCCCCACTGAAAAACTTTTGGTCTCCAAAAGCATTAAATAATCTGCAACTGCTCTATACTTTGTCTACACCACAAGTGTCCTATAGGTCATCCTTCCTTCTCCTTCACCTTTGTTCTTTGGAGCCATAAGCGATGAGCCAACACCTATCCATGTCATTGTGGCCATCCACAACGACATCCTTCCCAAGAAGAATTCCAAGAAGATGAGCATCTTGGAATTTCTTATCTCCAAAATACTTATGAAGGATAAGATCCTTAAAGGATTTTCGAAATGAACCCAAACAAGCTTCACATAGTGAATACTTGTATAACTTGAGTGCTACACACATTTGGAACATAATAAATGTGCTGCAACTACTCATACTACAGTTTTAAAATGTTTTTTCAAACTACAAGTATAAATGAATTTTACAAAATGGAATAAACTTGACTCCCAAATTTCTTCATTCAAATTGAATATCAACAAGCCAAACTAGCATTATAATGCTTAAAGAAAACACTGTTGCATATAAGTTATTTATTTCTGAACATCACTTTTACAAATTACCAAACTATGGGGATATGCAACTAGTGCATAACAACAATTTACAAACTTTAGTTGGACAAATAGTCCGCCCATTTCTTACCCAACTAGGTGAATGAACCCTCTCTTTGAAATTTCTCTTCTTCTGAAGCTGTTTCAGGGATGGTTGCATCTTGCGCCACTTTTTATTTTGTTACTTCCTCTTCTGGTGTTTGCATGATTTGCTTTCCCTTACCAGGAAGAAGTTGTGGAAACAATTTCCAACACTTCTCAATCCAATGTCCATTGATATAGCAGTGAGTACAGAAGTTCTTTTGAGCTCCTCTCGACTCAATTGCCTTTATCCTTGGATGAGATTTTCTCCTTTCGGTCTCAATTCTAGTAGACATAAACATATTCTTGATAATTTCTTTCCTTTTATCACACTTATCTACACAATGGTTAGATGAAAGGCAAAAGGTGCATGGAAACATTTTCCTTAACATGTTATTCAAATCTGCATGTTGTTTTCCATCATAAACAACATTCGAATTAACATAACGATTATACTTTTGTTTGCTGTCCTTTGGCTTATGATGCTTATGTGAGGAATTTGCGTGGCCAAAAGAACTCGAATTTCCTTCTTCTTCAGCTTTTACATCTCTCTTTGGAGATGTTTTTCACTGTAAGTCCTCCTTATGCCTGAGGAACCAAGCAGGAACCATTTCTGGATGCAACTCCCAACATCTTACCTCCTCATGTCCTTTCTTATGGAAAAAGGAACACGATATCCATGAATTGTCACTATAATACCACTCTTCTTTTGAAACATAGCCTAAGCCTTCATATTTAGGCCTCTCCTTGGCCTCAATTGGATTTTTAATGCCTTGCTGGTTTACTCCAAGGCCTCCTCCCTTGTAACCCATCTTGGTCAAGAGTTGGATCCAATGCCTTTATTATGTTTTTCAAAGGCTGCATATGAATTTACATCAACACTTTTGCATAAGGAAGAAGCATGTAATTTCTTACCATTTGCTTCATCTTTCGATTGACACACAAAGATGTTTTCGATTTCCCTTTTGATTCGAGAAGTGTCCTCTTGGACTCTTGGACTCTCGTTTTTCGACTCCTCGGATTTGTGTGCTGATAGAACCTCATCTTCCACATCATGTGGGAAAAAGGTACAAACTTGTCCATCTACCTTCTCAGAGGTACTTTATACACTAGCATATTGCATAATAGTTATAGAAAAACATGAAGATTGTGGAGAAGATGGTGGTTTATCAACATTATTGTTACCTTCTTCCCTTGGAGAACATTCTCCTCTTGGAGGTCTAGAGCTTTCACCTTGCAATTTGGTATTCCTCTCTTCATAGAGGACTTTCACCATTTTTTCCATGTCTAAGAAAGCCTTTCTAAAAGCCTTCACATCCTCTGACATTCTTGCAAGCTCTCCTCCTTGGGACGTGCTTTTCTTGAAGCTTCTACAACAATTTGAGGTAGAACGTGGTGGTAGATATTGTAGCAATCTTTCTCTCCTTTCCAAAACCTTCTCCTCAATGAGATTCAAAACACATTAACTTGTAAACAATAGTTAATTCCTCCTTGCACAAAGAAAACCATAGCTCTGATACCAACCTAATCTGAATTGGGATAGATTAGTAATGCTATGCTAATTCCCCTCATCAGAATAAAAAAAATGTGCTTGAGGTTTGACTCCAAAATAGCAAGTAAAAGCATGAATTTTATGTGTTTTTACTTAAGTTAGTTTCATGAAGAAAACTTAAAACATGAAACCAAAACGCTGAATGGAAGCATGCATCAAATAGTAATACACGAGCCATTAACAAAGGAGTTCACCCCTACTGGGTTATATCTCCTTGGATCAACTCTAAAGGCATGAACCCTTCTCATTATGATCAAAATTATTCAATGGTAAAGAGTACATAAGTGTGCTGAAAAAAAGAGTGGCTAATTTCCCCTTCAAGGAAACATTCTTCTGCAAAGAACTCTCACTCTAAAACATGACCACCTATAGTTATTCATGAAAAAATCAGCAAGATAAGGGCTCTCAAATGAAGACCCCATACTCCAACTTCCAAGACCATAAATAGTACTACAATCCACTTGAAGTACTTAAAAAAGTCCTTTTCTCCAAACACATATAGAGAAAAGAATAAACAAAGATACAACACTACTATAATGGCTACTTCAGAAAGTACATGGAGGTTGGAAGACCCATGGAAGGTCATCTCCACCTTCATACTCCTCCATAAACTGAATCAACACTCTAGTTGACCAAGGCACCCATAGGCTTTAGTTTACAAAATCCCTATCCATAAATGCTCCTTTGCTCATGAAACCTATTACAATGAGTTCATAATGTCCAAAAATGACAATCTAGCCTCTTTTTGCATCCCATTTGGTCGAAAATTGCCTTAGTTATGACTTTTGTCAGTCTTATGCGATATGCGATTGCGATCACATCACATCACAACCTGCTCTACACTGGGGGCCGATTCTTTAAGCCGACGTATATTTTTCTCTGATATGCAATATGTGGGGGCCAATGGGGCCTGCCACTTGGTGCCTCCTCATTCGCTGAAGGGATTTTCCATGTCATCCAATCTTGCCATGTCATCAAGTCAACCCTCAACTTTGACTTGCACTAAATTCTACATACGAGCTCGGATTTGAGTTCTGTTCGCACCGTTGGATTCAGAATGATGAGATATTCAATATGAAGCTAAGCTTATCAAGATTCTAACACTTTGAATTTTTGGAAAATTTTGAGCTCTTGATCATAAACCTCCCACAACGTTTATGGAATTTCTTCCAAAGGACGAGTGGATATAGGTAAGGTATTATATAGGCCATGTTTCCTATTACTAGGCTTGATGGTACAACAAAGCATGCATCCTCTTATGGACCTAGTTACATGTTCTTGCATCTTGCATCTTGGTGCGATGTACATACCAGTGCAATTTGGACACTATCTTCCCAAAACCGAAGTTCCCTGTAACCTTAAGGTGCGAGCCTCTCTAATTAGTTGTATTTGCTAACATTTAGGAACATATAAATTATCCAACTTTTAGAGTAACCCATCTCGGAGATGGTAATGGACTATGTTATCACCAACATGCACATGACTTTGTCTCTGTAACTACTGAAACACCATATTGAAGCCCTTATCCTCTGAATATGCCCCTTTGTATGCATCATGGGTGAATGGATTCTTGTGCATTAGAGTTCCCAAAGTTGTAATCTTTGTTGTGGGTATCCTTGAAGGCATATTAGCCAACATGTTTGTGATGCCCTTCTTGTACTTGATCCCTAAATGAAATTGTTGTAAAAATCCCATCCATCTGGTTTGTTGTAGCTTATGTTGGGCCTATAGATACTATAGTGGCTAGTGATCAGCGTGGATTATTGTCTCCTTTCCCATCATATAGTGTTTCCACTTTTCACATCTTTCGTCAGGGCTTAAAGTTCCTTATATTAGGTAGGGTAGTTGAGGAATACCCCATGAAATACTTTAGAATGGTACCATATATGCGTTTCTCCTTGCATCAAGACTGCTCCCATGACATACCCACTCATATTCATCTCCACTTCGAAGGTTTGTTGCAAGTTCAATAATGCCAAAAGCAATGCTTGATTGATTTTCTTCTATAACTCCTCAAGGCTCTTTATTGATCCTTTCCTCACTAAAAACTCTTGCCACTCAATGTTATGGTGTGGAGTGGTGTAACTACTATTGAAAATAAGGCTATGAATTTCCTTGGGTATTGTACTACCCCATTGAAACTCTTGACCTTAGAAAAATTGGTAGGCACCGACAACTTCATGATGGCCTCCATCTTGGTAGGATATATATTAATCTCTCCTCCACTTATCACATATCCCAAATACACTAAAAAATACTATGCAAACTCACACTTTTTGAGATTTTCTAGCAGCTAGTATTTTTTTAGTGTCTCTAGCCTTGTGTTAAATGTGAGATGTGCTCCTCCTAGGTAGCATTGTATGCTAGTATATCATCCAAATAAGTAATAAAAAATGGATCTATAAAGGGCACAACATATCATTCATTAACCTCATAAATGTAGCCAGTGCTTTACCTAGGTCAAATGGCATGACTAACAACTCATAGAAACCTTGTCTAATTTTGAGCATACTTGTAGGTATCTTCTTCTTTGACTCAAACCTAATGATATCCAGAATTTAAGTCCAACTTGGTGAATTATTTGGTTTATTGCAACAGATCCAACAAATCATCTATCCTATGCAAGGGGTACCTATTCTTGAGCATAATTTTTTTAAAGGCCATGTAAGCAATACACAATTGTTGTCCCATACATCTTTGGTGCAATGATCATTGGTGATCACATGGAAAGGTATTTGATCGAATGACACCCTATTCTAGTAGCTACTACAACTGTTTCTTTGCCTCGTTTACTTCTATAACAAGCTGCATGTATAGTCTAATGTTCGACAATGGAATGTCAGGTAATGGCTAGATTTCATGCCCCACTTCCTTTTTAGGCGATAGCCCTCTAGTCTCCCTGAACACTTCCTTATATTCCTATAAAAACTCTTTTAGTTATTATTTTTGTTTCTTAATACACTCCTCTAGGGATGATTTTTATCTTATTTATTCTTCTACAAATTGATTTTCTCCTAAAAATAATAAAACATACTTCTTTCTAGAAATGATTAGTTTCTTGGCTTGGTTGGCACTTAGTAGCAAAATTTTGGACTTGCCCTTTTACATGTTGTTGGTGAAGGATTTTCCATCCTTGATGAGGTGGTACTAGTTAGCTCTTCAAATGAAGATTGCATTCTCCATGTACATATAGGTACTTCCAAACACTACTCCACATACAAAATGAAGACCTACATCTAGACTACTTCATTAATAAAATAAACATTGATAGCAAAGCTAATTTGCATTATTTGGTTACCTTTATTTTCACATCCTTATTGATCGATCCCAATGGACATGGGCTTGGATGATTAGGAACTTCCAATCCTAATTTTTTGAGTAGCTCTGCTATAATGAGATTCACTAATGACCATGAGTTGAATAGAGCATCAATATTTGTTTTCTTGACGTGTATTTTTTATATAAAAGAGTCTAGTATTTTCAATATCTTCATGTTGTTGAAGGTTAGTTAGATTCACCTCCTTCTGCATTGATGTACAAATAATCTTCTCATCCATGTTTTAATTGATTTCAACTTGATTGCTTGAATCAATGGCCATGTGGTTCTTCTTCTTTCCATATTTCTTTCTATTCCTCGCGTTAAACTCTAGATTCAACTTCCAACACTTCTCCTCTATATGAATGCTAACGTTATAGTAGTTGTTGGGATCTTTGCACTGGTGTGCTATGGGTGTTGTCTCTGTATCTTTCTCCCCTTTCCAGTTCTACTTCCCCTCCTTAGAAGTGTCCTGGTGCTTCTTTTGTTCCGATCCACTTGATTCCCTTTCCTTTGGCCTATGTTCTCTAAGTACCATTCCTATACACAAGCTTTGTTCTCTGATATAGGTTTATAGAGTATAAATTACTTCTATAGATGGTTGTGTAGACCCCCCATATATTTAAGGAGTGTTTTTAGGTTCTTTGGGGAGATACCCAAAATTATGGCCATATTTCTAAATTTTGTGGTGTATTCCTGTGTACTTGCACCTACTTTTACCTAAAGTAATTTCGCTAGATCCACTAGTCTTGTAAATATTGGATAGGGTAAAATTGTGACTTTAATGTGATTTTTAAATCCTCTCACTTAGTCACTAAAGGATCTCCCTCCAACCTCAAGGTCTCTGGGTATATTTGCATCCAGGTCAGGGCATGGTCCTCTAATTTCAGTCAAACAAAATCTTTTAATCTTCTTCTATATGATGAATACTAAAATAATCTTCTAATTGATGAAACTAGTGATTTAAATTTAGAGTATCTATCTCACCTTGATATGGCTTGAGGTCGACCTTCACATCCATTTTGAATAGGGAATGTGATTGGTTCATGGAACTCGAATTGGGTTAATCCTTTTTGGGTTATTTTTTAGACTTCCTCTCTGGTTTTTCTTGATTTACTGATTTCCCCTCCCATCCAACCCCCATGTTATCCAAATATCCCAAGATTATTGGCCAGAACCACCATGAGGAGGCTCACATTATGGTTTATATCTATGACTTGTGCTTCCAACCACATAAACCTCTCCTCTGTGGGGTTATGAGGGTTATTCATAGATCCATCATCCATGATTGGGGTCTTGTGATTTTCGACTAAAGCGATCTAGATCCCCTACAACTCCCCAAAATATACCCAAAGAAACCTACTTTGATACCAATATGATGCATAAACTGTTGTGGATATTCCATGAACAATTCGTCACAACAAATCTACTAAAATATATTAGAAAGTCCAAAATCTACAGTATGAGGGTTTATTTCTCGTTAGATTTATGTATCTATTAATTATTGTTTATTTCGTATACATGTAATAGATAAAATATATAGAAAATAGGGAAAAATAAAATAAAACTCACAAACCACAATTGACACAATAGATAACCTAGGAAACCATTTTGGAAGAAAAACCAACTGGAAGATGAGGCTAGTATGTTATCTTTCTTTGAATGGAAAATAGATGCAAGTAAAAAGAAGTGAGGGTTGTGGCCTATGGGATGCTACAATGCACAAACCCTCTCTATTTTTTCTCACCTTATCCACTCTTGACCATAACATGTTGAATAACAACCAACTACTTGAAAACAACTAACTAACCCATATCGCTAGAGACTGTAATGTTTACGACATCTTTCTATTACATTGACTAACTAACCCATATTGTTGGAGAGTACGATGTTGAAAGTTGCATCTTTCTGTTATGTCACGGTCTTCATTGCTTTTGGCGCACATCTATGCAATGTGTCAAACATCTACGTGTATGCCTGTCTATTTTTGTGTTGCACATGGTTTCCACCAACCTCTATTGCGTGTGATATTCCCTTTTTCCTCCTTATCATGTGGTTTCTCCATACTTAGCCAAAATTTCATTTTTTTTTACCTTTTTCACCTTGTCCCCAACAGGCCCCCAACATTATTTGTGCCTCACCCCTGAACCACTCTAGTTTTTTTGTGCACCAAGTGAAGCGAGTACCTTTGTGGTTTTCTTTAGAAATTGCCCAAATGTTTGTTTGTCTATTAGATAATACTTTTTGCTACCTCAATAGGCATAGGAAAAACCATCAACAAAGGTTGTTGTATACAACTACTTGATGTGTCATAGTCTATGTTGCAATAATGTTGTCAGTGATTTGCATTCCTTCATCCTCTAGTTGCACAACTTTCTACGCAACCTACTGTTGAGTCCCAAACTTGCATCTTCCCTATACACCTTTTTAGCCTTTTTTTCTAGTTACCTGAACCTCCAAGCTATCAAATCATTGCATATTAGTTTAAAAAGAGCATATAAATGGTTTCCTAACTATGTCTTGTGACTGCTGTTTGATTTAGATTTTTGCTCAGTCAGCTGCGGAATCTTGTCACTTTTCGCAGCCAGAATCAGTTTCCGCAGCCTTTTTGTTTAAGTCTATGTTACAGGTGTTTACTGGAGAATTTGGCCACATGGGCAAGCTGCAAATGATGTGGACATGGAACGTGTCCCCTTGGTTCAGCCGGATCACTCACAGAAGACTGTGGTCAAAGCCAGTCAAGCGGTGGTCAACACTAAGAGTTTTGCGGTGGCAGGACTTTGTTTTTCATCACGAGGAGAATTGCGTGGCAAGTTCCTAAATCCCAGGAGGTGTGCCAACACCTGTGGAATACCCCATGAACCAAATCTAATAGCCACCCTCCTTGGACTGAATTCTCACGGCTACCATACTACTAGATTTCCGGATATGGTCATTTACGTGTCTGTTTACCAGCACAGATCTTAGGAATTAGTTATGTCATTTCCTATTATAAATAAAGCATCCTCGTATGTGTATAAACTAGTTTTTAGTATATTATCTTGATTGTTTTTACGAGCCACCGTGCCGTGACTTGATCCTTATGTTATGACTGTATTTCAATATATGAGAAGACACTGCTTTTAAGTTCAAATCCGTGTTTGATTTCTGATTGGCCAAGGTTGCAGAGGTGATCCAGGTGGATGTTGGTGGCCACCCACCTATCCCATTTGGACCCCCACAAGTGTCTCTTTTAGTCTTTTCAGTTTTCGTAATTGTAGCACAATTTACTATTTTTAGCAGTTTTTCGGGTCTTGAACTTCCAGAGCCGTTTTGAGGCCCTAAACGACGTTTTTTGGGAAATTTGGGGGCAACATGGGGCCATGGACCCATGTTACCTTTCCTAGAGTGGTAGTTCTCGAATAGATCTTTCTAACGAGCTATCATACGCGTCAAACGGAGATCGTATGCCAAAGTTACGAACCCGGGAAATTGATGTACCAATTTACCCAAAACGGGGCCCACAATTTGGCGTTTCATCTTCTAAGGGTAGGTTTTGGAATGTGAAGTGTTTTTCATTGTTTCTCAACAATAAATAGGCCTTCGAGCCTCATTGTAAGTCAGTTCAGAGGCATGTAGCCAACACATCTCTTCTCAGAGATAAGCTACCATCGCCCTAGCTAGTTTATTTCCATTTCTGATTGTAAGCATATTCAGTATTTTCCATTAATGAAATGGAGTATTATTTCCGCTGCATATTTGTGTATATGGTTATCTCTGTAATT
>APFE031398476.1:63628-74291 GCA_000404065.3 Pinus taeda | reverse complement strand
CAAGGCAGCCACGTCTTTCCTTGGCTAAATCACGTATTTCCAAGATACAATACGTGAAAACTCATTGGCATACTCAATCCCCTGATTTGTGCAAGATCTGGTGCACAACTATAGTCACAACTGATAGCAATCTGATTCTCTAACACCTGTCCCTGCTGAACTGAACATGCACTGACATGCAACTGAGTTAACTGATGTATTCATTAGTTGTATTATGAGTTAATAACTTTGTGAATTAATTAATAACTAATTCACCCAACTCATCTCTAGTCTATTTTCCAGTTAGACTAAATACAACCAGTTTAACAAAGCTAAACTGAACACAACTCCATCAACTGCACCTCCATTCCACTAAACTCAACTCACTTGAGTTCTAACTGAAGTCATGCATGCAAATATTCAACTAACCCATAAGAACCACGTATTTCCTTCATGCAATTGCATGTGCCACATCCGTAGCTCGAACTGAAGTGCTCCAAGAGAATAAGATTACGTTTATAGTCCAAATATTATTGTGAGATAATAATATTTGACTTTTCTATTTTTAGCCTGGCAGTCTAAAAATAGACTCCGCCCATATGTCTAAAAATAGAAGTCCATCTATTTTTTCCAACTTGATCAATCATCCATAAACAGCAACCTGCAATCCATAGACATGATCCATATGTCTAAAATTAGACATAGTCTAAAAATAGACTTGCGCCAAAAATAGCCTGCGGGCCCACTTAGTGAAGGCGACTCTTTTCACTAAGCTCCATCATCTTGTTGCAATCTCAACAAGCATTTCTTGTTGCACACTTTTCAACAATAGTGGTGACCTATTCAATTACGAATGGCGAACCAACAGAAGATTTTTCCATGGGGAGGTTGCAAGGGGTTGTTAGTGTCAGACTTTGTAGCCTTCCTCCAGTCATCAAACATGCTCTTACAAGTGATTTTAAGGTGTCAAAATCAAATTTTGTCATTTCACTGAGTCTTCAAGCAAAATTTGGTCACTGGGCATTAGGTCTAGGGTTTGCTTCCACTCCTTTCAAAGTTGTCCAAGTGTCAGTCCATGTCACCATTCAGCTGAGTCTATCATCATTTAGAAGCATGTCATCATCATGTCAAGTTCCATTGGGTCATTTTACAGCTTGTTCTTGCTTCAGTTGTGCCTAGGCAAGGTTCATTTCCCTCTCCTAGGGTTTTGAAGGCAATTTCTCTTGAATGGTCAGATCATTAGCAAAACTTGTATCCAAATGTTCATACACCTTCCCCTATCCTTCATGTACCTTATCAAACACTTCCCATCACTGAGATCCCCCAAATTCCTCATTTTTGCACAAACCCTAGTTTCTTGCTACAACTTGGCAATTTTCTAGGTTGAGCCTGTGTTTTTCCCTTCTGGACCCCTTCCCCTCACTCAATCTCTGAGATTCCATTTTTCCCTGCTTCCTAACATCCCTCCCTACTTCCAAAAATTTCCCCAAGAATTTAGAAGCCCCTTATCCCCTTCATTTCGCTTCATTTCGACAAAATTCCTTGTTTCACACATCGGGATAGGTTTCACTAAAATGATTTTTTTGAGCAATAAAAGATGCATGTTGGAAAACTCAGAGAGGTTTTTGTCCACAACAAGCCAAGAAAAAAAAAACATCCTTCACGTTTTACACAGGTGTCATGGTTTTATAGAAATGTCAACAATACAATCGCCTCGGGAGAATTGATGCACCTCTAAAGTGACCTTGGGAAAATCAAGTGTTCTCCTAGCTTGGTTGGCCAAATAACTTTCTTGATGAGTCAAAGGATAACTAGACAAAACGATATTTCCAATGAACTATCATGAGCTCAATTTGGAGTTGAGGAACGCATTCAAAAGTTGACTGTAACAGCACTCTTCCTTGACGCTGCCTCATTTGGCACATTTTGACCAGTCTTGGGTGATTTGATGTTTGACAAGGCAAATGAACTCCCAATTGAAAAATTCCAGTTGGGTTGGAAAGTAAACTCAAGGACCTTTCCAACTAGCTATCCTGCACCTAATTTCAACACTAGGAAGGCCTCCAAAAGTCTCCTGTAAAAAGGCACTACGCATAGACTCTCTGCATCGCGTGCCTCAAGCCCAATGCGTCGCGCGCCTCCCTGTGCGTTGCGTGCCTCGCGCGACCCATAATATTGGGAGGTCCAAATGACAAATGGCTTACAGTTTTGGATTTTTCATGAGAAATCATGAATTTTTGTACTTGGACAAGAAATTTGGGCAAGTTTAGGGTCCCCAAAAGGTCAAAAAACATGCAAAAAATGACCTCACTGCCCCTTTTTGGACACAGAGGAAGCAGCCTTGGACAAATGCACTTTTGGAGGGGCAAATGGACACCAAATTGGAAAATCCCACTTGGTTTGGATAGTCAACATCCAAGGATTTCTAACGAGCAATCATGAGCTTAATTTGGATGCCAGGAAGTGCCCCAAAATCAGGCTGAAAGGTGAGCGATGCATAGAGCTCAGGCGCACGACGCATTGAGATTTTTGGTCAAATTTTCATTGTTCAGCTCAGAAATTCGCCCAGTTTTGACCAGTTTTTATTTTTGATACTAATCTTGACTTTTAATGATGTAATTTAATAACTATGATGTAATTTTGGCACATTTTTTACTTGTTCTAGAGGATTCATTCACTAAAAGGTGAAAATTAAATGAATGAATCAGTTTCCTAGCATATAGGGGTAAGTTGTTTGACTACCTAGATTTCAGTTCCTTGTTTAGAATTAGTTCAAACAGCTCCTAGAATGATGATATCAACCCCTAGAGGCAAGGAAAGGGGTTAGGATGGTCTATATGATGTAATTTCTCAATCATTTTCAGAGGTTGGAGAGGTTGGACACTTGGGATTGCTTTGGCATACTATTGTACATATTTTCTCTGCATTTTTGGCTAAGGAAAGACCAAGCTTTTGCAACACTATTTGGGATCCATGTGGCTTTATGTTTTGATGGTGTGCTTCTCTCAGTAATTGTAAGTTTTTATGTGTATCATTTTCCTTCTCTCACCTTCTGCAATTGAAAAAATGAAGTATTAAGGTAGAATCCATAGATTGTTATGCGATGCCTTTAAATTTATTTGATTTTCAATGTTCTCACCTCTTTAAGGAGAATCCTTGAAACCTTCTTGCTCTCCTTAGCTCCTCACCAGTCTGATTCATTTCCTTTAAAAGAATCAAGGCAATCGCCTTCCTTGCCCTATTCAGACCTCTGCAGAAGCTGTGCCTCATCCCCAAGCCCAAATTTGCCTTTCCCTGTTTGAACACAAAAACTCCTAAAAACTCAAATCAAACCTTTGTACTTCATACCTAGCCTAAAATTAGCTTCTATTTCAGTCATCTCGAGCCTCATTGATTACCTTTTCCGAGATTGACCCGGAGAGAGCCCTCTCCTATCCTCATAGGGCTAGCTACGAGGCTGAGCGTGGTTTGATGTAGCCTCGAGTTTTACCTTATTTCAGCCTAAGGTAGATTTGAGCGCTAGCAGGGGTAACCGTTGATATTGAAGGCATGAGCACGTAGATGGATTTTGAAGTGTTAGAGATTGTCGATGATAGCAATCCCTATCTTGCACTGTTATGAATCGACTAGGCCACTGATATGAATGGAGTCATCAATCTGAAGAAGTACAAAATGATCTTCGAGAAAAAGTTGCTATGCGTAGTAGTCCCACTGGACCCAGCTGAAGGAGCACGCTACACTCAACTAGTGTGCAATGATGAACAGGATTGTATTTATAAGATAACTATGCAAGACCAGGACAGGGTGAATCTGACTGCAGATGGGAGAATCTCGTGGGAGCATGAAATCTCCTGCACTTTGGATTCAGACGAATAAGTAGAAAAATGGAAAAATCAGTTGCACAGAGTGACAACGCTGAACTGCAACATGATGGTTAGATCACTGTGTTGCGTGACAACAGAGGCAAGGGAACTGCCGACATATGATGGATTGACAGCGGTGGATGAATTCCTAGGAAAATTTTAAAACGTGGTACTCGAACAACAACAGTTCGACACATTGAAGTGGGCACTACGTGCAACACCTGCATGCTGGTGTAGAACACATCAAGGAAATTTGAGAACTGGTATGGATATAGAAGGATGATGCACCTGCAATTTGGAAGTGCCCAACTTCGAATGAGAGTTGGGAAACCAGGACAAAGTTGCTTGCGTGCCCACCTGTGTCGATGGGTACAGACGTGTGCTATGTAATCCACACAAACACACCCCAAACTAAGGATCGAAAATTGGAATAGGACACAGCAGCAAGAAAAGAAACCCGCACCACAAACGTTCCACATAGAAGCATTAAACAAGGTATTAGGAATCCTAAATAGGGTTCACCAGGCGAGGCGAACTAATTGGGACCTATGTGTACCAACGGTCCGATGGGCCTATAGGGTCATGAACAAAACCCTGAGCGCAAAAATAATTTTGAAGCTAATAAGCAGAGTCGAAACCATAATGTTGGAGGAAAGTAATCCCTATGCAACAACTCCCATAGTTGGGAGAGTACACGAGGAACCCGATGAAGGAATTATGTAGCTATGCGAGGGGGAACATATGTGGTTTCAGGAAGTCATTCAGTGAGGGATCCGTAAGCTTCACGAACTCGAAGAAGATCGGGTATCGCTGAGGAAGAAAATCGGGTTAATGGATGAGGAAATCAAAAAACTGGAAATCGAAATCGCGCAAGTGTGTCACATCGATAGAATGACAAGAAAAGATATGGGTATCCATACCACTGCATTAAAATATTGTCGCCGAGAATTTGTGGCTTTGCAACCATGGTTGCGACCGCACCTTACCAAACAATGTAACTAGGGGAACACACCGCATAAGGAAGAACATGTGGTGCTAACTATCGCAAAGATACTCGAGGAGTGCCCGCAAACTAGGCTGGAAGGTGAATTGAAACCTCAAATAGGTGGTGTAACCACCTGACTATCTGTAGGAAGCATAGTCTTAGTGCTCCAAGTAGTTGAAAGAGAGCATGGGACTATAAAAGAGTTGGTATGGGAGCTGCGTGATATGGAGGTTGCATGTAGGATCAGTATGTTATAGCGGTCATGCCATGCATAGGGGGTTGCGCTGCAGTGCGGATAGGCTAGGAAGTGACCATTGGTGTCACTGTTTATGACAAGATGTCCAATTTAAGACAACAAGGAGTGGGTAGCTGGCAATTAAGACACGAAGTCAGAACTAGATTTGGGATGATTTGCTACCAATCTAGCATTAATGGACCAAATAAGGGGGGAATGGTCAAATTTGAGTTCCAAAAGGCCTATAAATCATAGGCGGCTATCCAGCAAACAACCCTTGACATTTTGAGAATTCAGTTGCTGCGCAATCAAGTGGGTATGGAACTTACAAATTTGGAGCCTTTGAGAGCAAGTTCAGTGTTTGAAACATTGTCCAAGGAGACATAGGACTTCTTGAATAGAATGATGTCAACAACTGAGGAAGCCATGCAAAGCCCTACACTACCGATGGGGGATGCACCGAAAATTCCAAAATTGCCCCAGATGCCGAGGCCCAAAAATGATCCACAGGCAGTAGGACCAATCCGCATGTCTCCTTGAAATTTGCGTTTTCGTAAACTATCTATGGAACACAAGGGCAAGACTGTTAATCTTGAGACAGATGATGAGGAGGAGGATCTCCAAGATTTTGTAGAAGAAATTGAGGTGGATGAAGAAATGGAGGAAGACATTCAACCAGTGCGTACTGCAACAAAACTGCCCAAGTATGTCCCCCCGCAGAGAGGGAAAGTAAAAGTACCCAAGGATTTGGATACCATTAAGAGTGCACTCCAAACCCTTCTCATCCTAGATGGAATTATGTTTGAAGGTTTGGTTCTGGGCTGCATGCCCACGATGAAATTTGACGATTGGGACCTCGCAGATAGTGAAAAGTTCCCACATTTGGAGACTAGAAAACTCATGAAACGGAGCAAGGAGGGGCCAGTTACAACACTAGAGCCATGGAAATGGCTGCGCGGTGTGGAGGAGGCTGGGCTACTCCACCTACTATGGATTCCACACTTTCTCCGGGCACCAATCATGATATTTTTCATCAGGCAACTGCTTTTCCTGGTGCATGATGGGTACTTGTGGCTGGAGGAGACTATTCCCATCACGGCAGAGCTTATTCATAGGATTTCTCAACTCCCCTATATGGGAAGGGACCCCATGGAAATAGTTAGAAAAAGCTGATATTGTTGGAATTATGGCTAAAGTGTTGTCCTTGATGGCAAATCACTCAGATGATAAATTATAGTGCAGCAAAGTTATTTTCAAGTTCACGGAATTTTATGCAGAGAAAAGTTTGCTTCATGTCGAGAAAAGTTCACGAAATTTTATGCAAGAAAATTTTATTTCATGTAGAGAAAAGTTCACGGAATTTTATGCAGAGAAAAGTTTATTTCATGTGAAGAAAAGTTCACGCACTTTCATGGTTGTTCATGGTATTAGTCCCACAGTTTTTGATCCTCTGGTTTTGGCCCGTGGTATTGGTCCATGATTTGAGGAAGAGCTTGCCTATATAAAGCAAAGGAGATCATTTGGCTTGGGTATGCTTTTGGGTTGAATATCTTAAGATCTGAAATATTGGGTTATTATTTCAAAAGCTTGATCTATATGAAAGTGAAGTGGAAAGCGAATATGTGAAGGGTGATCTCTCGAGCGCTGTAGCTGTGGAAGTGCGGAGGCACGACAGAAGGCGCAGTGCGAAGGCGCCACAGAAGGCGCAGTGCGGAGATGCCACAGAAGGCGCAGTGTGAAGGCGCCACAGAAGGCACAGTACGGAGACGCCACAGGAGACGCCACAGAGGCGCCACCGAAGGCGCAGTGCGAAGGCACCACAGAAGGCGCAGTGCAGAGACGTCACAGGAGACGCCACAGAGGCGCCACCAAAGGCGCAGTGCGGAGGTGCCACATAAGGCACAGTGTGAAGGCGTAGTGCGAAGGCGCAGTGCGGAGACGCCATAGAGGCGCCACAGAAGGTGCAGTGCGAAGGCGCCACACAAGGCGCAGTGCGGAGATGCCACAGAGGTGCCACAAAAGGCGCAGTGCGGAGACGCCACAGAGGCGCCACAGAAGGCACAATGCGGAGACGCCATAGAAGGCGCAGTGCGGAGGCGCCACAGAAGGCGCAGTGCGAAGGCACCACAGAAGGTGTAGTGCGGAGACGCCACAAAGGCGCCACAGAAGGCGCAGTGTGGAGACGCCACAGAAGGCGTAGTGCAGAGGCGCCACAGAAGGCGCAGTGCGAAGGCGCCATAGAAGGTGCAGTGCGGAGACGCCATAGAGGTGCCACAAAAGGGGCAGTGCAGAGACACCACAGAAGGCGCAGTGCGGAGACGCCACAGGCCAGAGAAAAGGAAATTGCGTATCTCTCTTAAGATCTTTTGTTGACTGATTTTTTTTTGTTGATAAGGTGTTCTGGGTTTAGTTTACTGTTATTATGGATCTGGTTATCTGGGTGACTTACTGGTACTTGATGATCATTTGATGTTTATGGATCCAGTATGAAAATTGGATGAAACGTGGCCTTTCAGGTTATGTGTTGTGCTTCAGTGTATCCAGTATGAAAATTGATGAAACGTGGTACCTAGAGGAGGGAAGATTGTAGGTCGGCGCCTACGTACTAGTACTTAAGCTAGTACAAAAGCAAAGGGGAATCTTTGGAGCATTGTAGCAGGTAGCAGCCTGCGTACTAGTAAATGGATCGGCTAGTACAAGAGCAAAGGAGGTTGTAGCTCCCGTACTGGTATAAGACTGCACCAGTACAAATATTGTAAAAGGATTTTCTTATTAAGAAGAAGATTGAGATGACTTGCAGCAGTTGGTTTTCTCCCGCATTGGGTTTCCACCTTATATCATGGTGTTCATGTGTGTGCCTTATGTGTGATGATCTATTCTATGTTACTGCATCTGTTAACTGATAATATGGTTGTTAATGTTCTAATGCACTCATTGAAGATCAATTAACTTAATCATAAGAAGTTGTGGAAGTAGCATATATGAATCTGGTTATGGAAATGAAAAAGTTTTATTAATGTGATAATACTGATTCACCCCCCCCTCTCAGTATTATTTCCAACAATTGGTATCAGAGCAGGGCCTTTGATAGAAGCTTGATCGCTTAAAGGAGATCCGTGGCAATGGGAAAGAAGCTTAAGAAGAAAGCTCATAAGAAGAAGAAGACATCTCAGAGGAACTATGACAGTGGGAGAATCGATTGGGGATTAGGTATAAGAAGCGCTTCAGATTCAGAATCAGATTCATAATCAGTTTAGAATGAAGATGACCATTCAGGTATGAATTTGCTATCCTCTGATGTTCCAGCTATCCTTCCTTTTGGAAAAGATGAAAGTGATAGTGAGACTACTGAATTTGCTCTTATGGGTGAGCAAGAAAGATATCAAATAGAGGCATAATTTAACAGGCTGAAAAACAAAATTAGTGAACAAGAAAAACTTCTGAACTTAAAGAGTGGTTCCCTCAAAGAAGCTGTTACTAGGCTAAAAGCTCATCAAAAGGTATGCAAAGAAAAGTATCAAAAGTTGCAGGTTGAAGCAACATCTCTAAGAAATGAAGTCATTGAAAATAACACAACAATCAAGGAGCTCAGAGATCGATCCAGTTATTATGAAAGTCTTGAAGCCATGATCCTCTCACTAAAGGGAAATCTTGCAGAATCAAGGAAGCAGAATGAAGATCTACATCAAGCAATTGAAAAACAAGACAATGAAGTCATTAGCCTAAAATCCCAGCTGGAATGTGCTTTCCGAGTTCGTCAAATGCAGTAGGATCTGAATGAAAAACAAGAAAAGGAGATTCTCAAACTAAGGGAACAAATGGAAGAAGGAAGAAAAGCTGAAGAAGATTTGAAAAGGCAATCTCTTGAAAAGGAAGAACAGCTTCAGGTTGAGGTAAATATCTTGAAGGTAAAATAGAAGAAAAGGGATAAGCTTTTACGATTTACGATTTCAAGATAGCTCTAAAGTCTTGGATGATATTCTTAGTAGTCAAAGGTCTCCTGCTATAAAGACTGGTCTTGGTTTCCATGAATCTGTTGAAGGTGAATCTAGTTCACAAGGAGAGGCAAGGAACTCTAAAGAGAAATCTAAAGTGATCAATGAAGAAATGAAAGATCCATCTCATCATCAACCAAAGAAAGAGATTCCTCAAAGAAAATCCTTTACTCCTCCTATGAATAATGTTGAACGTTATGTATGTCATAATCTTGGACATGTTGCAGCTAGATGTAGAAGAAGAAGAGTTCAAGACCATTATGCAGACAAGACATCTCAATCAAAGTACTTTTATGGATATTGTTTTTCTTGCAATATGTTTGGTCACAAAGCTACTGATTGTTATAGGAGGAATATGAAACATGTAAGATGTTATGCATGTAACAAGCTGGGACATATAGCTAAGGAATGCAGGAACAAAGTGTGGGCACCATATCAAAAAGAGAAAATGTCATCATCACGCTTGAAGATATGGAAGGAAAAGGAAGTACAGTCAGAAAAAGGTGGCACAGCACAATGTACAGACATACCAGAATCAGAGGGAGCTGAAAGTACAAAAATTCACTGTCCTGGATCTCATATGAAAACTCCATAAAGGGAAGTCGCATATATACGCGAGTTGGATACTGCACAATCGCGTATATGATTGTTTGAAGAAAGGCAGTAGGAAAAGTGAAGTTGATCTATGAAGTATGATCTCTCGAGCACAAGATCAGATCTGGAAATCTGAATTGGGTCCTAATCTAAGGTACGCAGATCATTCACTGTGAAAGTGTGGGCGTACGCAGCAGAGCGTAAGACCGGGTGCAGATGTACGCAAGTGAAGGCACAACCCCTGTGCAGACGGACTCGGCGCGATAAAAGAAAAGGTGCGTGGAGTACGCGGTGTAGTGGAAGACTGTCTGCGTATGTACGTAGTGCAGTAGAAGGATCTCTGCGGGTGTACGTAGGGGAGCAGAAGGTGAAGTGTGTGGCTACGCGGGACAGATAAAGAAAAACTACGTACCTGTCTTAAGGCATTTATTGACTTTTCTTGCTGATAAGATCTGACACATGGCACCAGTTTAGGGGGAGCATATGTTTTTAATGCATTGTTGGCATTATGGTTAATAGTCCTTGGTGATGATGCCTATATGATTCATCTTACTACGGTTATGAGTTGTTCACATAATTCTTGGATCAGATTTGTGGTTGATTCTTGCATGGAGTCCTTATTGTTCTTGGCACATATATGGATGAGGATTGTTGGCTGGATACATGGATGATTATTCAAAGTTGCATGATGATGAGTTCCTACCTATATGATGACAGGTTGTTTTTGTATATGTTCCAAATTGATGATATGGTATTTCTCTCATATATGAGAATGTGAATGATTCAAAAGGATGAGTTGATGAGGACATACATTGATGATTCATGCAAGCTGTTGGTCTAGTTGCTGTTGACAGATACTATGAAGCAGATCATACAATGTTGTTACTATGATTGGTCTTTTCTCATGATGTAATAGTGTGTCTCTATTGTAGTCATCTCTTCAGGTCATGTAACGACCTATGTTGGTTTCCCCACTATGCCTGGGATGAATGATGTTATCATATGTAAAATT
>APFE031398476.1:49065-60042 GCA_000404065.3 Pinus taeda | reverse complement strand
TAATCATAAGAAGTTGTGGAAGTAGCATATATGAATCAGAGTTTGGAAATGAAAAAGTTTTATTAATGTGATAATATTGATTCACCCCCCCTCTCAGTATTATTTCCAACAGATATTTGGCACTTACAGAGGCCATGAAGAAGAAATACAAGTTGGAAAAGAATTAGAGAGGCTACGTAATTAATAGCATTCAAGACAAAGGGGTGCACATATCCACCCAGCTGCTAGCCAGGAAGGTGATGAGAAAATGATGCGGCAATGAGGTACCAACGACGATCGTCACACTGGCCAAACAATGCGCGTGGGGGTCCAATTGAACTAGGTTGAATTCCTCTATGAGGAATTCCTAACCAACTACAAAGAAGCTTAGGAGCAGGGCAATACCTTTCACTACACGTGGTTTCTCTTTTCTATCTTATTGGTGATAGGGGAATTGTTGGAGGACAATCATTTCTCTCCCCTTGACTAGGACTTGCCAGACGCAGCAAAATACGCGTCTTTGTGGGTGACAAAGAACGCCACATGAATCCATGAGACCAAGATCTTTTGGGTGCTCATGAGGCAAGCGTCTGGATGTGGATCAACAAAAGGCCACACCTATCCCCCAAAGTGTACGACAGTCTGTGGAATTTTGCAAACATCAAGGTAGATATACACAATGTATATATCAAGGCATGTAAGGATCTGGCACAGACTTGGACCAAACTTCCTTTCATCACGATTAATGATGTTGTTTTCGCTATGGTCAACTCATGGTCACCCGAGTGGCATGCACCAGATCTGGTAGTGCGAGATAAGATAGCGATACAAAAAGAGAAGGATGCCACCAAGCTCTTGGCACAACAAAAGTGCAACGAGCAATTGGCCGAGGAGGTAAAGGCTTCCCGTGAGGCAACGAAGGCTGTCACAGAGCAGACCAAGGCCATCAAAAAAGTAGTTGTAGCACTACCAACCAGGGCCGCCACAATGCAAGAGGAAAGAGGCCCGGATTGGACCATAGTACAGGGAACAGAAGACATGACAGAAGGCGCGGACCAAAGCACGACATCTACATAACTAAAACGGTCACACAATACAAAACGAACAAGGCCACGAAAGAAGACCAAGGCTTCCAAACTGGATGGTGAACCCATTACGTTGACAGAGGGTGATCTATACGACATCGACGACACAGTTCATGAGTTCATGAGGGAAGCACTCCAAGAAGCAATTACAGAGCAGAAGAATGTGTTCGAGGCCCTCAGGGTGTAGCTGCAGCAACTTCAGGTGTGACCCCCATAGGAAGGAACAGTTGTCATCTACGGTGCCACAAGTACATCGGCAATAGAGTAGTTGCTGCGGGCCAAAATGACTAACACCGTTGCACTACTGGAAGGAGCACTGACATCGAACAGCATGGAGGACAAAGCCATGATAGGCTGGATCAAGGGACTTGGCCTAAACTTGGCTGCCCTTTTGTGGGATATATTATACCAGTTACAGGACAGAGCAATGGCAAAACTCCGCACTAGGGAAGGACGCGCCATAAAAATGCTCAGCAAACAACGAATCAACATCGAGCAGCTTAGTCTACAATGCGATGAAGCACTGTCACAGAATCAACAGCTGGAATAGATAGTAGAGGAAGTATGTCGCCACACCTCGGAGCTAGAAATTGTGACAGACCTACTAGTAGGAGTGCAAATTCATAGATTGGATAGTGGATTCCACAAGGCAAAGGAGGAAGAAATGAGGATACATCTGGACCTCAACCTTTAGATTTTCGAACTCTAATTAAATGTGCAACCATCCACACCCCCGGAAGTTAGTGAACAATGTGTTGGCGCTATCCAAAAGGGGATGAAAGAAATAGGACAGGTAGTGTAGGACTATATTATAATGCTAGAAGAATCCCTCGTGGTCCTCACTTTCTTATAGGAGGAACCCACCATATAGCGCCTAGAAATAGAAGTGTGGGAGCTCCAAGTGTAGTATGACAGTGTGTGTGGAATGATATAGAAACTATCCTATCTCAGAAGTTAGCGAAGCTACAACAAGCGAAGGCATTCAAGAAACAGGTGGATGCCGCACGAAAAAAAGAGGCAGTACTTAAATCACGCGTCAAGCTGTGGATTGATGAGGCCTTCCGTATCACTGTCAATATCAAAGAAAAGCTTGCACAAATGAAGGTGATGTATGCCTTAAGACAGGGATCTATCCCTAACAGCGAACATTTGGAAAAAAGAGTAGAGAAGATCTAGTAGACAATAGAATAGTGCGCTGCGAACCTTCGCGCAGCACAGGCACAGTTGGAGGGGCTTCCTACAAAGATTGCCACACAAGCAGAGTGACTGGGGACAAGTCACAATGATTGTGTTGGGGGCTTTTTGGCCATGGGATCCCCCACAACATGTTTTTGGGGCTTAAAAGCCCGATTTTTGGTCAATGTAATGTAAAGACTCCGTGAAGTATGGACGCGGAGCACGAAAGTCTAGGATGAGTCACAGAGTTTTCCACCCTAAGAATTGTAAAATAATGTAAAGTTGTGTTGGCCTACCCATGGTCTGCAAACCATGGGATTGTATAAATAGAGCAAGGCTCTAAGTGTAAAGATAGTTTTTTGGAGGAAAGCAAGTAATAGATAGATGTGAAGGCATGGTTAGAACATAGAGTGAAAGTTGAAGTGTATTGGGTTGTAGTAGTAGAAAGAGGCTTTGTAGTTGAGTTCACAGAGACCTGGTAGAGTCCGCAACTGAGTGCACAGAGGCCTGTAGCTGAGTGTGCTAACCCCTGCAACTGAGTGCGGAGGGTGGAGTCGGGTATGTAAGTGGGATTTTACTTGAAAAAGAATATTAATAAAGATAAGTTTGATTCAGAATACTATGCATCTATGTTTCTTCTTGTCTTTATGCATTTATACTGTTTATGATTACACACACTGACCTAAATGTTGAATGAAGTAAGAAGAATATTGGGCCCTCACAAGTTAAGTTAAGCATTAATATAATAGCGTAGTAAGAATAGAGATCACGGTAGTACTTTCTTCGTGCCCTTACAGAGGTATGCAGAGATAGTGGAATAGGTCGCGAAGGATAGATAGTTGAACGGAGTAGCGCAAGCACGCAAGTTCAAACTGGTGAACCTCTATAAACTTCATCAAGACATCCTTGGGGTGTGGAAACCTGGTTCCAACACCCTCCCATACTACTTCGGGTGAGACTTCAGTCCACGGTCCGCGGACTGTTGACGAAAGGCTCAGTAGTACCGGGATTTTCTTGGCTAAATCACTTTCGAACCTAGGTCAGGCCCCACGTAGCCAACAACATAGTATCTCATCGGAGCCCAATCAGCCACATGAAGCACCAACTCCTTCTACTATGTAGAATATCCCTCTAGGGATGTGCCAGCTAATGGGCCTCTAAAGTAGACATAAATTAAGGCCCATGCTTCTAAATTAAACATAAATTAAGGCCTATGACCCCTTCAGCACATTAAACCTCTCTTGTTTTGCATTAGATAGTGTATTTTTAACTTTAATATATTCATTAGGAAGGTTTATGAATAACTGCATATTTCTGCCCAATATTATTTATTTTTGTGGAATATTATGAGAATATTGGGAAAATTATCAAGATTTGGAGAAGGAGATAATTTAGGGACTTTCTCCCCACTACAAGAGGATAACTATTAAATAATAAATCAACAATATATTATGGAATTATGGCACAGATTGTGGAACTCCAATGATTGAGAAAATCTAGGAATGTGTTCCCTGCCATTTAATGCAAATTCCTAGTATTGGGAACCAGATCCACTAATCAAGGGATTTTGGTGGGGAAAGCTTCCTCCATTCATGGATAATGATTCCTAATCATTTTTTATAAGTACAAAGTCGAATTTTCCTCTAGATGGCAATTTTCATTAGTGTTCTTGTGGAGAGAACTTGTATTTCTGTAGCTCCATTATATTTTCTTGCACGGATGTAATCGTATTGATGAAAATAATGAATATTGGTGTCATGGTCAGCTTCTAAATATTGTTCCTATCCATAGGCCTCTAAGTTTCCTTGGGCTTGGCCATCCCAAGAGCCTAATATCCCTTTTGTATCATTTTCTTTCCTTCTTTTCACTTCTTATTCACATGCATCTCTTGTTTTTGTTTCTTTCTATTTCTACATTTAGTATTAATGGTTTCTTGTTGTATGATTGGGTTAAATGGTTGATGTTATTTATTTTTCAAGGTCACAAGAATCATTTCATACTTGGAAAATATTTGGAAGGTAATATTAATCATTGAGCTACTTGGATTAGCTTTCTTATTCCCAAATCTAGATTTCTCAAACTCCTTTGTGGCAAAGAACAATAAATTTTTGTTATTTTTAGAGCATTCTAATGAGCTTCAATTGAGTTGGCTCCACTTTTATTAGATCAAAAAAACATTATAGTTCATAATAAAAACTACCCCATTGAATTTTCACTTTATTAGGTTAGGAATTTTATAGATTTACTAGCTCACTAGTTGTTGAATTTCTAGATTTCCGACTAGTAATTTTTTGTTATTTGTTAGCATGGGTTAACAGAGATCTTTTTGAGTGATTCCACTTGGAATGGGGACCTAAGACATCATAGTCAATAAAAAAAAATTCCCATCCAATTTGGATTTGATTTTCTTATTCATTTGATGAATTATAATTTCATATAATAAATCTGTAACATCCTATAGTAAAATAGGGGGTTCTATAGGAGAACTAGTACATTCTGTAGCAAATCTTGTAGCGGCCTGCTTTGAGACCAAATTGAGAAAAAACATCATTGAAGCTGGGATTAGGCCTCTACTTGATCTCCGTTCCATCAAGACCATTTTAACCCTCTTCCTCCATACCTGTCTCCCTTGCCAAAGCACAAGTGTGGATTAGCATTTCATTTATAAAACAAAAGATAAAAAAAATAAAAATAAAAAGAGTTCTTTTATATTCACACATGTACATAGCAGTTAATACTCCCTAGATCAAAATCCATGCTCAATTAGTTTAAATCATCACGTGTGATAAATAAGGTTAAGTTATGTTTCCTTTACATTTAGTTCATAATCTTTATGCAATTAGAATATGTTTCTTTCCTTGTACTTTATTTCTTGCAATAGGTTAAGGTTTCCATGTTGATCATTTCACTTTCTGCAATTAGTTTAGGATTTGGTTTTAGTACATGCACTCCACTACATCATGATAGCAAACGAATGACACATTGTATGATGCACATATAGTGCCAATACCTCTTAAGTTTGTACGAACTCTAGGTTGATAATTAAAGTCAGTAGCCTTGGGAGTTGCAACATTATTGTTGTAATCACTTTTTGGTGCCATTGCCAAGGAGGTGTCAAAGTATGCATTGCTTTCTTCCCTAGTTTATTCATTTCTTTTAATTTTTGCAAAAACAAAAAAATTGCATTAGGCATATTTAATTTCAAAAGTAGAAAATTGCATTGCATTATAGTTTTCATTTTAAAAGCAAATATCTACAACCATCCCACGCGCCCCCCCCCCCCCATTGATCACACGGTGCAGTAAGAGTGACATCACCATTCACTTTTGTAGGTAGAATAATAATATGGCAAAGAATGTATAAAAAATTGATGGAGATTATGAAAATGAGGAAGATTCTCTTAGATTTCCCATTCAATATACTAATGGTAATTGGCACATGAAGAACATCCCTTCATATTTTCTTCCAAGATTTCATGGTCTAAGGTCAGAGGATCTGGAAACCTTTCTCTTTGAATTTGAAATTTTTTGTAGATATTATGGTTACTTATTAAAAACTCAAAAAATTGAGATTGTTTCTGGCAACAATGAAGGACAGAGCTCTTAAATGGTTCATGAGTTTAGGGACTAATTCAATAAGATAATGGAATGATATGAAAAATATATTTCTAGAAAAATATAAATATCGTGATCTTAAAGAAGAAATATTTAGAATGAATCAAAAATAAGATGAGAGTCTAGAGGATCTAATAGAAAGGTTCATGTATAATGTTAAGCGGGAAAAACTACATCATTTAGGATCCGACACACTAAAAATCCTCTTACTTAGAACAATTAGGGATGAATGGATTAATCTCCTTGATCTCATGAGTAGAGGTGATGTATACCAATTATCATTTGAATAAATTTGTGAAACATGCAAACACATATCAAGAGGAAGGGCAAGAGTAGGTAAATTAGCATCAAGATCGGTAAGTCAAAATAAACTTGGAAATTTGCTTGATAACTTTAAAATAAAAGTTCTTAGCAATCTAAGTGAACAAGTAGAAATGTTAAGAATACAAAATGAGCAAAAAGAAGATGTTGATATTCGTGTTTTCCATGTAGAATCACGTGATGTTAAATTTTACTCCTCATTACCAAGGTTGAAGGAAGTTCACCAAGAGGACAATGGATCAAGTCAATTTCCAATGCAGCTATGTTATGTATCTCGAAGAGGACTATGGCAGCCTAGTCAACCTAGTATGATGCAAGAGCCTAATTCACAATTTAAAGGTTATGCATATACACCTCAAAGTAAATGGAACACACCCTTTCCTTGGAAACATTGGCCATCTCAACCCCAAAACCCATCTTGGCAACAAGGTTGGCAAGGAACTTATCGGAGCCATCCACAATATCCTTAGTATTTTCCTTAATATCCTCCATACCTAACTCCATGTTATCCCTACCATTCACATCCACCAAAACCACAACCCCAACCACATCCATCTCAAATATCCATTCCCACTCAACTACCTATACCTCCATTTCCAAACCCAGACATTGAAGTAGCTCATCCCACTTATAATGTTGAGGCACAACACTTCCAAAAATATCCTCTTGAGGTCAATGGTATTCACCATAGCTTAGGAAGAGTATTGCAAAAAAAGATATTATGTTGGTATCATTAAAGGACCACATCTAGAAGAAGAAGATTCAAATGAGAAGACCACATAATCATGGGTTGCCCTTGATGAAGATCAGACATCAAAATCATAGATTGAGAGAGCCCCCTCACAGTTACCATCAAATCCTCCATGTATTCAAGAGAAAAATCAGCAAAAAGAGGAGGATTTGAAGGTCATGGTAGAAGAAGACATGAAGGCTGATTAGATAAGCAAGAAAACCAAGTACATCAAAGCTATATTGAGGTTTGGTTCCAGAAAATCAACAAGATGGAGCATCACTCTCTTTTTTAACCATGCTTGATCCTTTCAAAGTCAAATCATTTGGTCTCTGAAATCCAAGACACATGTCAAAGCATACATTTCAAGCCTACACATCATTTTGGTTGTCATCTTGATGTGCACATGGATGCATTGGAAGTATTCTTATACTTGAAAGTGATTTTGCTTTTCAAGTAGAGTGGAGTAAAAAAACAACATGAAAAATAAGAGAGAAAAATAAAAATATCTGGTGAAAACCTCCTTTAAGGCACCTCAGATTGGCTCATTGTTTGAAAACCTCCATGAGACGGTCAATGGGTTGAAAAAAAAAAATATTGGGTGAAAACCTCCTTTGAGATGCCTAGGCAGACCTACTAGTTTAAAACCTCATTAAGGCTGCTAGTAGGCTTAGAAACAATAAAATAAATGAAAAAATAAAAAATTCCTTGCTCCATGTATCTCTTTGATGAATGTAGGTTCTCTCCAACATTTATAAAGAACAAAAACAAGTTGCCAACAAAGAAAGAAAAAATAGGTCAAACCTAGTCAAAAGAAGTCAAATTTTGACTTTCTCCTCCTTTTCCCAAATGCTCCAACAAGGCCAAGGCCATGCGAATCCATCACCTTCATATATTTCCACCATCCACCCATCATTCTCAAGATTTCCCCATTCAGTTTGCTTGTTGTCCTAAAAAACTACTAGAAGCCTCTTTTTTACTACATGAAACAAAAATACATAGAGCAAAAATTTATTTTTGCCATAACTTGAAAACCATGCATCCATTTAAAAAGGTGTTTCATGAGGAGATGCATATGGATGATGGTAGCATGTCCAATAAATTTCATCAAATTCTAGTGCACGGTTTCCAAGAAAATGGTCTCCATCACCTTCAGACATATTTAGTTTTTCTCAAGATCCATGCATCCATTGACCAAATTATTTTTATGGGGAGGTGCATAATTATGATGGAAACATGCTCAAAAAGTTTCAGGTCAATTCATTCGACCTTTTTGGAGATATGGACAAAACAAGTCTCTACAAGAGGCTATCATAAATTACTACAGGAGTTTCTTGTAATACAACAGGAAGTTTTGAAAATCTACAGGAAAGGCAGTCCTATGGAAAAATTATGATCAGGCATGTTTTGGGATAGAAAAAAGTACATTGACTTCACCACATCTCAGCCAACACCCATCATGAACATGTCACTCTTTGGTCACACCTTACACTCATTCCAATACATATTTACCCTCCAAAAGAGAAAGGACACAAACATTCAAAAAACAAAAGGGTAGCTAGAGTAGCCTATTGGAAGTAATAGCAGGCTCCAGGCCTAATCTTCAGCAACATGATTGAAAGAGAAGCATAACTACAGGCACAATGAGACTCCTCCAGAGCTCAATAACAATAGAGGAAGCCATCACCTGCATATCAACAAGAAGACAACCCATCAACAAAATAAGATCAAAAAAAAAGGAAAAAAGACAATCAAGAAGATGTACTTGAGTCATGAGAAGCACAAAAACATCAACTGAGCAGGAACATGCATGTCTCTCAAACAACCATCAGGTAGGTACAGGTATGAAATATTCTTGACCTATTCTCTTGAGCATATTATAGTTAAAAATTTGTTGTCAATGCATGAGAGATGAGGTTTTATATGCTAAGTATAGTCAGCACTGTGAGCTGCCTTCAACTACTTAATTGCAACTCACTCCTTCACTCATGCAATGTTGAGAATTCAAATTATGAAGGGTGATGATTTCAAGGAATGAGGAAAGCAGTTAAAAGAAAAAAAAATTGCAAAGTCCAAGTCACCACAGCACTCCAAGCCCTACTTCCACTTCATATTCACTATCTATCCATCATTCTTCCATCCGATTTCATAATTTCAAGAACAAATCCTATCTCACCCTCAAAATTTCTTCAAAAAACAAACAGAGTTTCCTCTCCATTTTCACAAACCTAAATCATTTCGCATCACTCCCATATAGCTAGAAGGCTCTAAAGGAAGAAGGAATGACTACAGCAGGAAGGGAGAATGCTGCTACAAGAAGGAAGAAAGAAAAAATTGTGCTAAAACCAAAAATGGCAGTGCCTAAGAGATACCTAATCAAAACAGAGAACTCCAAGGCCATTAGGCAACCATCTAGACCATAAGAGAGAAGAAGAAGGCAACAAAAGGAAATGAGGCATGCACCATCAAAACAGAACTCAAACTGCAGTGATGAAAAGAGACTTTCCAAAAGGTATCTAATCTCTTTCTAGCTTTTGTCCAAGGCATAAAAGATGTTATAGAAATGAGAGAAAGGCATGGGAGTCATGTTGAAGGCATGTACTAAGCTCAGACTATCATTTATGCTCAAAAAGGGTTTCATGTAGCTTTAACAGGGTTACCTGTGGGTTTCTTGTAGTTTTGACAACAATTACTAGAGGATGTCCTAGTTCTCATCTAAAGGCATTTTGAAGGTTTTAGAGGTGTCCAAATGGTGGAACAAGGTAGCAGAAGGTTGATAATGATGTGGAAGACCTTGCTAAACTAAAAAATATTGAAGAACCCATCTTAAATAAGGGGAAGAAGGCAAGCTAATGTGTTAAGCGGATAAATTGTTCTTGCGGACAAGACCGATCTCCCTAGTATCAATTGATATCTAGTAACAAACAAGACAAGCAAATCTACTTTTCTCTAAACATATTACAATTCATTAATAGAAACTAAGAGGTGTTTTAGACCCTACCTTAAGTCCAACGCTACTTTGTGGCAGCCTTGCTCCAACAGCTTCAAAGAGCTTCCTTTTAATAACCTACAAACACAAACAAGCACACATCAAAGAACACCTGCATAGCTAATATAATAAATCATGTTCATCATAGTGATCAAGGAGTCTATGAAGTAAACCATTACACACAGCTCATTGAGAAAAATAAACTTGATTGTATTAACTTTGAAGAAGAAGAACTTTACAACCTTGGTGCCTTGATGTTGTACAAGCTCTTCCCAGGGTCCAAGCAGCAATACCTCTACTTTGACAAGCCTCACTCTCTTCGAAATGAGATAAAAAGGCATGTGATATTTCCTCTCAAAAGCTCAATAAGGAAGACTAAGTTCCAGTAGCATTTACCCTCAAAAATATTCAGCTTTCAACATCTCCAGTAACCAGCCCAAAGCTTCATTTTATAGTGCAAAGGAATGAGGTTACAGGTCAACCATTGAAGGGATAGAGTCCTTCTTCAAGGGGATAAGCTCCTCACATCAAGGGGTTAGCTCCTTAAGGAATGGGATGCATGAACCCTCAAGGAGCGAACTTGTCAGCGCAAGATTCCCTCTAGAAGCTTCCAGAATTGACTCAAAGTGAGTTTTTAAGAATAAACTTACACCTTTTTAACTTTTACAGGGATTCGCACCCATAAACGCAAATACAGAGTGGTCAGGTGCGTAGGGGACACGACCAATGGGTGCGGTACCACAGGTAATGCTAAGAGAAAGTGCGAAACAGAGTTTTAGAGATTTTTAAGGACTTTCTCTCATTTTCAAAGCTTGATATGCAGAGCTGAGGTTTAAGACTTGCAAAGGAGGCATGTATGAGTGGTGATAGACTCATATTGATTGCAGAAAGTCAAAGTGACAATTTTTGTGCAACAGATTGCCCCCTAAAGTGCAAAGTCTATAATAGATGAGGATGGTTTTGTCATCTACAAAGAGTGAAGTTCTTTAGCATTTCAAGAATCTTCCTATGGATACCAAGGTCGGAACCTGTAAAAAAATTCAATGCAAAATATATATATATATATATATATATATATATATA
>APFE031398476.1:2465-38623 GCA_000404065.3 Pinus taeda | reverse complement strand
GAAGGCTCCTTGACATAATCCAAGGTTTACCAACAAGTGACCCCAGGCTCCTCGACAATGGTCAATCCAAGGTTTACCATTTTTAATACGTGAATATCTGCTATCGTTCCCAATGAGGAAGGGTTGATTACCTCACTGGTTCAGATATGATCTCATGCTTGACTCCTTTAAGGGGAGCTTCCCAAAGCATACATGTAACAATTGGAATTTTTCCTACCGCAAGATCGACTACTTGTTTGTTTAAACTATCTTGGAGAGTTAATTACTCCCTACTCCAAGATACTAGTGTAAGCTATGTTGGTTATAAGAGCCCTAGAAATAAAAAGATTGCTAGATGAATTTTAATTAAGCATTAATTTTATTGGTTGTTTCTTAAGTCAAAAGCTATGGAGATGAAACTTTGTGGTGTGAAGACTTGACTCCAAAAAACACTAAAAAAAATGCACCTAAGATGATAAACAATTATTTTCCTTTTCAATGAATCTCTAGCTAAAGGAAGAGTTGAGAATGCAATTTCTTGAAAAGCAAAACTTTCCTTCAACATATAAACGAAAAGAAAAATGTTTTGTCTTTTTCAATACACTCAAAAGAAGCTACTAATTATGCTCATGAATTAAATCCCTTTTCGTTTCAACATTCAAAACTAAAGAAAACAAATTTTCAAAAGATAAACTAGAATTTCTAGAAAACACACTCAAAACTATGAAAAATCTAATCTTGAGATCTAACTTCTGAAAGCTAATTAAAATAAAAGCTTCAAATGTTTTTGAGGATGTTTTTACTTAGTTATTCAGAAAACCAAGGATTAATTTGTTCAGCAAGACAAATCAATCAAAAACACCCAACAATGTCTTTATAAAAAATGAAATTCACAACTTATGACCAAGCTCATTCAAAGTTTTGCAAAGAGAAACCAAATCTATTTCTCACCAAAGGAAGATCTCACAAACTAGCTAGACTTATCAAGAAGACAAAAGATTCCAGGTTGATCTAAGGTTTCTGAGGCTTCTAAGCTTCAAGTCACTACAAAGACTGAGTGAAGACCAAACCAAACATGCAAAAACTTCTAGAAATTCATCCAAATCACAACACTAATGGAACTTACTTATGAGAGACTTTTTACAGGATATATGCAGATCTGGGCAAAGGATAAAAGTAACAAAAATAACCTAAACTAAACTGGATGAAAATATTTTAAGATTTTCAAAAATTTTGACAGGGTCCGCAGGCCCCCAGTGAAACCAGGTGGGGTATCGCTCTGTGTAGTAAAGTAACAGTGCAGACAGGTCTGCACTGTAACTCAAACAGAATGTGCGGTCCTCGTAAAAAATTCTAAAAAATAAAAAATAGATCCAGGACTGACAAACTACCCAATCCCACACACATCAAGTAAAAACCAGAAACAAAAAAAAAAAAAATCAAGTTTCTCAAATCAAAGATAAAGGAAAATTAAACAATCAAATCCCTTCCCCAGTGGAGTCTCCAATTTGTTAAGCGGATAAATCATTCTTGCGGACAAGACCGATCTCCTTAGTATCAACTGATATCTAGTAACAAACAGGACAAGAAAATCTACTTTTCTCTAAACATATTACAATTCATCAATAAAAACTAAGAGGTGTTTTAGACCCTACCTTAAGTCCAACGCTACTTTGTGGCAGCCTTGCTCCAACAGCTTCAAAGAGCTTCCTTTTAATAACCTGCAAACAAAAACAAGCACACATCAAAGAACACCTGCATAGCTAATATAATAAATCATGTTCATCATAGTGATCAAGGAGTCTATGAAATAAACCATTAAACACAACTTATTGAGAAAAATAAACCTGATTGTATTAACTTTGAAAAAGAAGAACTTTACAACCTTGGTGCCTTGATGTTGTACAAGCTCTTCCTAGGGTCCAAGCAGGAATCTCCTCTACTTTGACAAGCCTCACTCTCTTCCAAATGAGATCAAAAGGTATGTAATCTATCCTCTGAAAAGCTCAATTAGGAAGGCTAAGTTCCAACAACATTTACCCTAAAAAATATTCAGCTTTCAACCTCCCAAGTAACCAACCCAAAGCTTCATTTTATAGTGTAAGGGAAGGAGGTTACAGGTCCACCATTGAAGGGATAGAGTCCTCATTCAAGGGGATAAGCTCCTCACATCAATGGGTTAGCTCCTTAAGGAATGGGATGCATGAAACCTTAAGGAGCGAACTTGCCAATGCAAGATTCCCTCTAGAAGCTTCCAGAATTGACTCAAAGTGAGTTTTTAAGAATAAACTTGCGCCTTTTTAACTTTTACAGGGGTTTGCACCCATAGACGCAGATATAGAGCAGTTAGATGCGCAGGGGACATGACCAATGGATGCGGTACTGCAGGTAATGCTAAGAGAAAGTGCGAAACCAGAGTTTAAGAGATGTTTAAGGACTTTCTCTCATTTTCAAAGCTTGATATGAAGAACTGAGGTTTAAGACTTGCAAAGGAGGTAAGTATGAGTGGTGATAGACTCATATTGATTACAAAAAGTCATGGTGAAAATTTTTGTGCAACAACAGCTGATCAAGAACATATGCTTTTACCATTCTACGACGACATCACCACTCATGAATATGATCGGATATGTGAGTGGCTGTCGTTTGTTTGAAATTGGTAAGAAGCTCTGTTCTTGTTTTGTACCTTATGGGTAATTGAAAATGGGTTAAAAAGGTTGTGGCTAGGGTACTGAAGTTATCAAACGAAGCTCTAGGAAATTTGATATACCATTTTGCTGCTGGACCAGTTAACGTTCACTGAAAAAGGCGAAGCCTGATCGAATCATCGTTGAGAGTGTTTGATGAACACCACAGATGAAAGGTCATTACATGATTCGACGGGTCTTCACCCGAATTTCCATTAAATTTAGGAATATCTAACGGAAGTTTATGTGGAAACGCTCGCCGCCGAGGGGTGTAAACAATTGGATCGTTTGTTAGTCGATTCAGATCCGGTAACTCTAAAGTTGCCACGAAAGGAAACTGTTGATTTAGGCTCGGCGAAGCATACCCAAGATAAGATGGAATTGCCTGAGTAGCTGTCCTTTGCATACCAGCATAATGCATTTGATGCTGGTAACTTTGGTAAGGTTGATGGGCATGATCATTTTATATGATCGACGTTGACCGTTTTGAATGTATGGCTACCCATTACTTGCAAAGACTCATTGCTCATATCCTTGGTAAGCTTGTTGGAATTGTGGTTATTGGAATTGTACCATCCATGGTTGTGAAGCCATGAGTTGTTGCCCAGTACTGACTGTTTGACCAAGATGGGGGGTAATGGTCCCCGTTTGAACTTAGGTCATTCCACTAGTCGGTAATTGTGGTTGCGTCGCAGGGACAAGAGGTTGTTGTATTACGAATTGAGAAACCTGAGGTTGGCATACAACAGGCAACACTTGTACTTGTGACACCATCATGATAGTCGACGTAGTGGGGATATTTGACATATGTAAACTTTCTTGCATCAAATATAAAACTCTTGGTTGTTGAGGCAGTATTGGTACCCAACCGCTAGATGTAATTCTAGCATAACCTGAATTCTGTTGTGAACTCTCATATGGTTGTTCTCCCAGAGGAGGCAATGAAAGGGTATACTACCCTCCATACGATGGTAACCCAGTGCTCAAAGGAATGACTTGCTTTTGGTGGATTGCCCAAATTGACACTGTGAAGGATCAATTTGTTGAGACTCAAAATAAGAGATTCCAGATATTATTCTGGACGAACAAACGGGAACAGTCCATATTGTCGAAACAACCCCTGAATGGACTCCATCGAGTGGTTGAGAGCTAGTTGGGGCAGATGGTACGCCAACGAACATTGTCGGAGTAGCAGCAGGAAGTTCTGCAGCTGTTGTGTTGTATGACATAGTCCTAAATGTCGACGGTTGTTTAGACATATTTAGCCTGTCCAAAATATTCCTCAGCGATTCTTCAAGAACTTCTGATGGCGGGAGACTAACTTTTGATGAAGAAGGATATAGGGTGATCCGGGCTCCAAATTGTGATGGAGCATTAGATGGAGGATCCTCCACAATCTCTTCTATGGCAATCAATCCAGGTGGAAGAGGTAGACCGTCAGGTCTGTAAAATATTTCTGGTGCCGAAGAAGGGATAGGTTCTGCAGTGACTAATGTTTGGGGGGTAACACCTTCCGAATCAGCTGTAGATGGAGCCGGTTCAAGAATAGAAGTGTTTACCGTCACACTAGGATCAGTTGTAATGTCCTTTTGTGGCTGCAAAATTTCTTCTGTAGAGTTAGGTATACCAGAAATGTTCGGAGTGACCAGAGTCTCTAAGGATGTCAGAGTACTTGCTCCAATCAAACTAGGTGACTTCGACTGGTCAAACGAGTTCGCTTCGTTCAGAATAGTTTCGTTTCCGGAGTCAACGATGGTTGACTTGTAAGTCTCCGCGAACGATGGGGTTTTGATTGACTTTCTTCCATGATTACGGATTACTCGATCAACTAAAAATAATAGGGGAAAATTATTCCAAATTAAATGAATTTTAGACGCTTTGACACAACTTGTTTTTTCAATTTTTAAGAGTCGAGAAAAAACAAAAGATGACTCTAGTCGCCTTCGATTTTTAATGAGCCTGAAGTGACAAGTGCTCAGATGGACCTTTTCCTTTAAGGAGTCTAAAAAGGAATGAAAGAGACTACTCTAGAAATCTAGATAGAGGGATTACCAAACCAATCGCAAAACTGCAGTATACTTTTTATGGTACAACAATCAATCTTCCTGAATGTTGTGTTTAGTGCATTGCGATCAATAGGGCAGCAGACACAGCTTCCTAAGGATAAAGGATATAGCCTATTGTGGTCTCCCAATATATACTTGACAGTACGCGGGAGCACAAGTCCATATTGGCACTTTTTGTCTCAAAGAGGAGGAATCACCCAACCAGGAATGAAAGTGATAGTTACCAAGCTTTACGATTGTTCAGTGCATTGCGATCGATAAGGCGACAGACATGGCTTCCTAAGGATAATGGATATCGTCTATTGTGGTCTCCAAATATATACTTGACAGTACGTGGGAGCACAAGTCCGTACTGGCACATGTCATCTCAAAGAGGAGGAATCACCCAACCGGCAATGAAAGTGATAGTTACCAGGCTTTACGATTGTTCAGTTTATAAAAAAAACTCGGAGATAGACTGAAGCAGCATTGATATACTTTGCACTTGCATAGCAAATGCAGTTCGAAGGTTAGCATGCTTGACTTCAGGCTCCATCTATAAGTTTATAAAACAAACAAATATAGACAAGAAAACAAGCTATTCACTCCCCAGTGGAGTCTCCATTTTTATTATCGGGAAATCTAGTGTCCACTCGGAGCTGCTAGTCCCACTAAGACTGGTAGCTATCTTAGAAACAAACAAACTAAAACTACTTTTGCTTTCCTTTATGAGAAGTAGATAAGAGGGGAACAAAGGACACCAACCTCAGTCTTATGCTTGGTTCCTTGTTTGGTTCCTCTCCCTTCTGACAGATCTTTGCTGATCTTCCTTCATGTACCCAGCTTCAAAGAGCACCGGTGGAATCAAAGCAACATAATACTATCGAAGAACAGAGATCTACAATCATAAACAATATAGGACCAGATATATATTGACCACACAAATGCATATATCATCAAACGTACAAGAATGTGGAGGAAAACTTGAATATCTTTATTAATATCAAGAATAGCAAAGAGGATTACAACCAGTTGTTCTGACCCAGCATCATCCTCCTAGCATGAAAGCCCTTCTTCACCTCATGAAAAGCTTAGATCACCCAACACTATGATATTGCACCAGGAAACCAACAACACTTCCTTACAAGATATAAGATTCTAGCCTCTGGATATCTGTGATGAGGGATCCATATATAGATGATTGCAGTAGGGTGAGTTAGCTTTTGGGATTTTTATTAGTGTCCTCTCTCTGATAGTTATTGATTCCACTTGGAGATTGATGATCTCTTACTCATCCCTGGGCGAATTCAGAGAGACAAGTGTCACAGGAGAAGTTTCTGGAAGATTCCATGATCATCCACCTTGCAAACTGTCTCTGCCATTTGTCTACTCTCACCCATCTCACCCTACAGAAGGGTTTTCCAGTATGCATCACACCTTTTACATTGAGCAGGTGAGATGCATGGCACCCTCTACACTGGGCAGTCTGTATGGTCCAGTTTTGACCAGTTTTGAGCAGTTTTCTGTGGAGAACTTTTGGGAGATGATGTAATCAGCTGACCTTGTTCCTTTAGGGCATGAAGCAACACTTTTAGGGACTTAGAAGCCCTTGGTTTATGGACATGTATGATTGGGTTTGCAGTGCCCAAAAATGTCTATAACACACGGTTCCCGATTCTGACTCTGGATGCTTCTGTTACACTGAAAAAAAACTACCTATGACCTCCAGAATTTGCAAACAAAATCAAAACCACTAATCCCCTCTTCAATGAAGAAAACCTGCCTCTTATAGGCCTGTAGGTACATCAAAATATACTTTTCTGAATTGCAGATGAATTTGGTTGCTTCTAGATAGGTTTTGAGCTCACTCTAGTTGTTTAATGACACATAGCCGAGGTTGCATGGTGGTCGCATTAGTTTTTTTTTTTTTAAATTCAAACAAAACCCATTTTTGAACCATATATTAAATATAAAACCACTGGTGGTTAGTTGACCAGGTAGAGGGCTAACTATTTGCATGTGAATAGGCCTTATCTCCTAGTGGTCGACTGTTGGACTGACAACTAATGGCTTATCCTGACAGTTACGATCAACGGTTCCTGGGAGAAGCGTTCACATGTGACAACTTCAATGCAGTTTCCGATAGCGGTTAGCCTGAACTCTACCTGTTCATATGAACTACCACGGTCTCCGCTGCTATTACAGGTTAACACAAATACCTTACAGTTAACCTACACCTGATCACATGGAAAATAGTTTTGCTGTGGTCTAATAACTGATAGTAAATGCTAATCCGACGGTCTTTACACACAACGTTCACTTGTGGCCTATCCCCTTCGCGGTTCTGCTGTGGTTAGGGTGGCAGTTAGAGCCTGTGAATTTTCTTTGTAATGTTTTATAATGTTTCAAACATTTAACATAGCCGAGGTTTGTATTTGTAATGTAATCTGTGTGTTAGGTTTTTTTTTATATGTAATATTATAACACATAGTTTTAAAATGTGCTAGGTTTGTTAGGTTAGGACTTTAGGCAATGTATTTTTTTTAATACATAGTTGTAATGTATTAGTATAGGCTTTGTAACATGTTTTCAAGACTTTTTTACATAGATTTAGGTTTAGGTTTGGGACATAGATTTTACAATACATTTGTCACAATGTGACATAAAACCAAATGCACATCGTCGACACAAGTGACATTTGTGATGACAACATGACGACAAACCATATCGAACCTCTACAACGGATGACACACCCATGTTGATGATCAACCTACGAGTGGATGAAAAAACCCAAATCCTACGAGGCAAATGATAAACACATGTCGTCGACCCAAATCCTAGCAGAACTGTCGATGAACACTTGTCGACAATCAGATACAAACCTATTACCATGGAAACCATAAACATCACTTAGATAACTTGAACAATAATCAACTTTGTCAAAACTGAACTGAATGATGATGATGACATGAAATATTTATGACGACACTGAACACCTGTGCAACTGATCTGACGAGATCCTCCTAGATCAATCCTCTCCACTTGAAAGCTTTTGGACCACAAAAGTTTGACTAAACAAATAATCGATGAGGGTAGAGCTCCCTCTCTTTCCACCTTGATCTGATGATGTACCAATACATTTGATCAATCACCTGCAAGTGATGACCCTGATGACGCTGACCATGGCACATTTTGGATTGGTAACCTGTTCCATCCATTTGCAGCGTGAATAATTGTGACGATGGTTAAACAAATTGTTATGAACATGGAAATTTAATTCTTTCCATGAAGAACCATGAGTTAGTGATTCATAATCATCTTTGAAAACAATATCTACTAGATATTGTTCAATACCATCAACATGTATTAACAATCTATCTTGTAGAATAACAGAGACAATCAAAGATGTTTTTGACATCAAACCAACTATACTTTCCTAATTCTTGATTACTAAGTGAACTTGCTGCACTGAACCCATCAAAATGTAAGGTGAAAATTGCTGCAACTTAGTTGGATTTTGAAAGTATTGAGTTAGCTGTTGATTTGTTTGAATCACTTTCTCTTCATTCATTAAATGATGTTTCCATTGATTAGCACTTTCCCTAATTGGGGACACTTCCTCTAGTAGAAGACTTCAACTTCTTGCCAGTTTTGGAAGAGTTCCAGGAATTGCATTAACCATTCCAGAGTTGGTGGTCATCCTTAAACCGTCATAGGTTAAGACCTCCCTTTTCAGGTTGAGGCTCTTCCTTTTATGCGGGATGAGACCTCCCTTTCATGGTTGAAGGTTTCCCTCTCAAAAACATCATGAACACTTTCTCTAGCAGAAGACCTCAGCATCTTGCTAGAACCAGAAGAGTTATGGGAACTGTACTAAGCATTCCAGTGTTGGTGGTCATCCTTAAACCACCTCCCTTGATACCAACATTTCAGAGAGCACATTCAGCCTAGTGCTGCCATGCATTTTTGCACTTTTTGTATTACATCTCTCTTGTTGGATTCATACATAACCCTTCGGGGGGGGGGGGGGGGGAGAATGTTGGACACCTAATCCTCTAAGGGTTGATGTGGAAGCTAAACAACCAAAGAGAGTCCAAGGGACCACTTGGAATATGAAACCAAGTGTCACTCCTATGTATTATAAATATGTATCATTGTAGATAAGAAAAGTAATATGATGCTTATCTTTCATATTGCTTTAGCCATGTATGTGTTTAACAAAATACATGTACATTTATGTTTAACTCTAACTCTATCACATGGAGAGGGATAAGTCCTCTTAGGTGAAGACTTTTGTTTAATTAAAAAGCTTAAGGAAAAAATTACACTTTGAGGATTTCATCCTTCTAGATGATTGATAGTTACAAAGTTAAGATGAAACTATACTAATTATTAATAATTCCTCAAAGGTAAACTCATTTCATTAAACCATTAACCCAAAGTATGTTTCCAATAAAAAAGCCACTAACAATAGGTCTAAATTTAGTCTAAATTGCTTCACAACATTTTCATTCACAACATGAAAATGTAGACATTAAACATCAATCATCTCTTTCAACTTTCTCATTTCTCCTCTCCTCCATGAAATATCAATAAAATATTACTCAACCATCAATGAAAATAAAAATTAGTATATACATTAAACAAAAATAATATCTTTCCATTTTTTTTCAATGAAATATCAAAATGAACCATGACTCAACCACCCAACGCAAAACCAAAAAAAATGAAAAAAATAACTTGATATTGACTATAAATAACCGTTCCAGCATGAAATATCATAATGAACGATGGCTCAATTATCGAACATAATAAAGTAACCTTAAAAGAATCATAATAGATAATAACATGCATTTCCTCTAAATTATAACTTGAAATCTCAAAGAAAATAAGGCAGGTACAAAGCTGTGCAATCTTCGATCAAACTTTCCTCCACCTCTGATAAAATAACTAAATCTCACATTGATATCCATCAATATCAAAGTCAAATCCAATTTTTGACATTTTACCTTTGATTACTTATAAACTTTTTAGCTTTGTATGTTTATTTATTCCGTTAGTTGAGTGGCGGTTAGCCGAAAAAGGTGGTAGCTCCCGGAATGAACGACACTTCATCTTGACCTTGACGAGGGCAGATTATTAGTTGCAAAAGTATTAAGGAAAGGTGTATGGATGTCAAACATAAATCACTATCTAGTTCCAAGTGTTGGGAATTTTCTGATAAATTCCAAAACAAAATCACCTAAACAGAGAACAATGCTCTGTTTTTCTCCAGGATCTTAACACAGGGAAGTTATAAACAAATTATTTTCTGAGAACAGAGTATTACACACACCCACAAAAGCTTTGTATTCATTAATAAAAGACTGATATAAACTTCATCCTCTTAACAGAGGGATTCAACAAGAACTTAAAAATAATTACTCTGTCTCCTTTTGAAAATATTTACACTGCACTGTGTAATTTTTTCATTTACATTTACTACTGTAAATAAAATTCTTACATTTGTTGCTGTAAAATAAAACTCTTACATATCCCCTGCTGCATTCTTCACATTACATTTTCAATCAACAAAAAATACATATGTGCTGCTGCATATATTTCTTCCCTCACACTGCTCTGTTCTTTTTGTTTCGCACTGCTGTGCGTTTCAATACAAAAAAAAATGAACAACAAAACATTACAATACATATGTCTTACTTGTGTCATAAAACCAAAAACTACACCCATGGATAAAAAACTAATAAAATTAAAAACTTACCTACATTTACCAACCCATAGTAAATTTCATTCACTGTTTTACTGGCAAAAATGGCGGTCAAAAATGAAACTTTTACTCCATGTTAATTTCATGTTACAGCCCTGTACTTCAACCATTTAATTATGCAATTTGCGATCTGCGATTTGATCGCATCGCGAAATCGCATTCGGCGGAAGAAGAAAAACGGAGCACTAACATATGGTGCGATTTGTGATTTGCGATCAGATCGCATCGCAACATCGCAATCGGAAGAATTCAAGTGAACAGACGGAGGCTCCAAGCATGCATGCGATTTGTGATCTACGATCTCATCGTATCGCAAGGTAAAATAATGCTATAGTTGAAATTATTATTTCAACACTCCCCTTTAATTTCAATTGCTGGGTTATCAGTCATACCCAGATGTTTTCTTAAAAACTCAAAATTTTTCTGTCCCAAAGGCTTGGTCAAAATGTTCGCAACCTGCTCCTGAGTCCTGCAATGTTTTAAGACAATTTCTCCATTGTTCACCAATTCTCTGATGTAGTGGAACCTTGTATCAATGTGTTTCGTTCGTTTTTGAAACACATAATTCTTGGATAGGGCAATAGCTAAGCTATTGTCACAAAAAGTAACCGTTGCATTTGCTTGCTCTTGGCATAGGCTCCTTAGCATCCTTCTCATCCAAACCGCTTGACATGCTGCTGCTGTAGCTGCCACGTATTCTGCCTCTGCTCTAGACAACGACATAATGGGCTGTTTCTTAGAAGCCCATGAAATTGCTCTTGAACCCATGTGAAAGAGATAAACGGATGTGCTTTTCCGATCATCCACACTTCCAGCCCAATCACTGTCAGTGTAACCCGTCAACATGAAACTTTCAGAAGAGGAGTATAAAATACAAAACCCCTTCATTCCATTCACATACCTTAGAATCCTCTTGGCTAACTGCCAATGAGTCTCTTTCAGTCTTTCCATAAATCTAGAGATTAAACTCACAGCGTGCATAATGTCCGACCTAGTTGCAGTCAAGTACATAAGGCTGCCAACTATGCTCTTGTACAATTTTGGATCTAAATCCTTGCTGCTGTCTTCTTTGGTCAATTTCAACCCCATTACAGTTGGAGTAACAACTGCCTTGCTGTCCTGCATGTTAAATCTCCTCAACACTGCTTCTATATATTTAACTTGAGAAATGAAAACACCATTTTCACTTTGGTCTACTTCAATTCCATGAAATATCTTAAGAAACCAAAGTTAGTCATTTCAAATTCATTTTTCATGACTGCTTTGAAATCAGCAATGAGAGAAGCATCATTGCTAGTAAAAATCAAATCATCTACATATAAAACAACAATAAGAATGTTACCATCTTTCTCCTTTATGTAGAGTGTGGGTTCACCATCACACTTATCAAACCCATTCTCAATCAGATAAGCATCTATTCTGCTGTACCATGCTCTTGGAGCTTGCTTCAGCCCATAAAGAGCTTTCTTCAATCTGCACACTTTGTGCTCTTGGCCTTTCTTCTCATAGCCTGGAGGTTGCTCAATGTAAACCTCTTCTTTTAACACTCCATTCAGGAATGCAGATTTAACATCCATCTGATAAATCTTCCATTTGTGTTGTGCCGCAATAGACAACACTGTTCTGACTGTTTCCATCCTTGCTACTGGTGCAAAGATTTCATCATAGTCTTTTCCTTGTTGCTGCTTGTAACCTTTCACAACAAGTCTTGCTTTGTGCCTGTCAATCTTGCCTTCAACATTGCTTTTGGTCTTATAGACCCACTTAACTCCAATGGCATCTTTACCTTTTGGTAGCTCAACCAAATCCCATGTCTTGTTTCTTTCTATGGCATTAATCTCCTCATCCATGGCTTCTATCCATTTCTTATCTTTAATTGCATCTTCAAAATGAACAGGGTCATCAACATGACAATACAAAGCAAACAAGGAATTCATTCCTTCATCATAAATGTCACTTAAACTTCTGAACTTCTTACCTCTTTCATTCGGTGTGCAAGTGATTGAGGAAGCACTTGAATTTCCTCCTTGTGGTGTGGTTGGAGAAGCATCTCATTTCTCCTCAAGGGTGTCTCTTGCTACCCTTGTGTTGGCGCTGCTGTTTGGGGATGTATTTCAGCCATCTCATCATCATCTTCATCATGAGACAAACATTTCCTAACATTTACTGTTTTCTCTATGCTTCCATCCCAAGCTTCCTCCTCAATGAATTGAACATCTCTGCTCACAAAAAACTTCTTGGTAGATGGGATGTACAACCTGTAAGCTTTGGATTCCTCACTGTATCCAATGAAAATACATTTCTCCCCTTTGCTGTCCAACTTCATCCTTAGCTGATCTAGAATGTGTGCATAAGCCACACATCCAAAAAATTTCATGTGGGTGACTCTTTGCTTTCTCCCACTCCATGCTTATTTCGGCACTCTGTTCATAATTGCTTTTGTTGGGCATCTATTCAAAATATATGCTGCACAATTTACAGCTTCAGCCCAATACTCATTTGGCAAATGCTTTGCCTTCAACATGCTCCTCGCCATATCCATGATGGTCCTATTCTTTCTTTCAGCAACACCATTTTACTGCGGGGTGTACCTAGCTGTAAATTGCTTGTGAATTCCATTTTCTCTACAAAACCATAGGAATTCCTTGGAGATATGCTCACCTCCTCTGTCAGTTCTCAAAACTTTGATGCGCAGCCCACTTTGATTTTCCACAAGTGCTTTGAAATTGCGAAAATTTTCAAACACTTCACTTTTGTTCTTCAGGAAATAAACCCAAGCTTTTCTAATAAAATCATCAATGAATGTTAGAAAATATTGGCTGCCTACAAGTGATGGAGCTTGCATTGGTCCACATAAATCTGAGTGGACAATTTCTAAGGGTGCCTTTGCCATTATGCTTTTCCCTGATGGAAAAATTTCTCTATGTTGTTTTCCCAAGATGAAACCTTCACAAAGGATGTCCGGTTTCACTATCAATGGCAATCCTCTTACCATTCCTTTTCTTCTCAGCAAGTTAAGAACTCCAAAGTTGAGATGTCCAAATCTCAAGTGCCACAACCAATTTTTATCCTTTGGTATGCTTTGGAAAACCTCTTGGGTAACTGCTGCAATTACTTCCTTATTTTTCAAATCTGCCCTTATTCTGAGAGGGAACATCCTGTTCCTCATCATCTTCACTTCAGCAATACATCGTTTTCTAGGTGCTCTGTCCATGATGGTGCATACATCATTCACAAAGAAAACATTGTAACCCTTTTGAACAAGCTGTCCAATACTTAAGAGGTTACATTTCATTCCAGGAACATAATAGACATTTTCTGTGGTTTCCTTTTCACCTTTCTTTGTAAATATTTTAACTTCTTCTTTTCCCATAACAGAAATTTTACTATCAGTCCCAAGTGTGACTTGTGACTTCACACTTTGATCTAAAGCAGAAAACAGGGCTATGTTTCCTATCATATGGTTGCTGCAACCGGAGTCTAGAAACCATATGTCTTCACTGTTTGTTTCAGCCATATTACAAGCTAATAATACATTATCTTGGCTGATATTTTCTTTAGTGATATTTGCACTAGATCTATTGTTCATATCATGTTGTTTCTTCCTACATTCATTGGCATAGTGCCCATATTTTTTACAATAATAGCATTGGACATTGGATTTTTCATACCTTTTTCCTTGAGCATGATGTTGTCCACTTTGTTGACTGCTACCTTGGCCTTGGTTCTGATTTGGATTTCTGCCTCTTCCTTGAGCATTTTCTGGACTGTTTCTTCCACCTCTGTTTTGGCTTATGCCTCTTCCGCTCTTGTTTCCTCTGCCTTGACCTCTTCCTCTTCCAAAGGACATCTGGGTCTTGAAGGCTTGCTCTAGAGATGAGTTTTCATTTCTACTCAATCTCTGCTCATGTGTTATCAGTGATGCATGAAGTTCATCAACTGAAAAGTTTGAGATATCCTTTGTCTCTTCTATGGTGGTGACAATCACATCGAACTTTGAGGGTAGGACCCTCAATAGTTTCTCCACGATCCTCCTTTCTTCAAGAACTTCTCCATGAGACCTTATCTGTGTGACCAGAACAATCACATGTGTGAAGAATGAGTCAATATTTTCTGCCTCCTTCATGCACAGGTTCTCAAAATCTCTCCTCAGCAACTGCAGTTTTGCTGTCTTCACTTTCTCCATGCCTTGATAGGCTGTCTTGAGAGTTTGCCATGCTTCTTTGGATGTCTTTACTGCTGCTATCCTTGGAAACACACTCTCATGCATTGCTTGATATAAAAATACGAGGGCTTTTGAATCCTTTTTCCTGTAGCTTTTCAATAGCTCTTTCTCTACCTGAGTTAAGCTATTAAACTCTTCTTCATTTGCAGGTTCTTCAAACCCATATTCAACAAGTTCTCATAAATCTTGAGAGGCAAACAACGCTCTCATGGTTATTGCCCAATAATCGTAGTTTTTCCCATTAAACTGTGGGAGATGAGTATTAAACATACTCATGTTAGTGCTGGTGCTGGCCATTCCTTGCACTCTCAGCTATGCTTCAACTATTTGACTGTGTATTAAAATAACTCACTGTCTTCAACAACAACACAAAAGAAACTTTGAGAAATACCTGAAACCTTTCTTGACTGAGTCTTCACTCTGCTGGAGAAGATGCTGCAACAAGAAACCTTCCTTTAGCTTCTTTGACACCTTCAAAGAGCCTGGTCAGCTTTGATACCACTATTGGGAATTTTCTGATAAATTCCAAAACAAAATCACCTGAACAGAGAACAATGCTCTGTTTTTCTCCAGGATCTTAACACAGGGAAGTTATAAACAAATTATTTTCTAAGAACAGAGTATTACACACACCTACAAAAGCTTTGTATTCATTAATAAAGGACTGACACAAACTTCATCCTCTTAACAGAGGGATTCACCAAGAACTTAAAAAAAATTACTCTGTCTCCTTTTGAAAAGATTTACACTGCACTGTGTAAATTTTTCATTTACATTTACTGCTGTAAATAAAATTCTTACATTTGCTACTGTAAAATAAAACTCTTACATATCCCCTGTTGCATTCTTCACATTACATTTTCAATCAACAAAAAATGCATATGCTCTGCTGCATATATTTCTTCCCTCACTCTACTCTGTTCTTTTTGTTTCGCACTGCTGTGTGTTCAATACAAAAAAAATTGAACAACAAAACATTACAATACATATGTATTACTTGTGTCATAAAACCAAAAACTACACCTGTGGATAAAAAACTAATAAAATTAAAAACTTACCTACATTTACCAACCCATAGTAAATTTCATTTACTGTTTTACTGACAAAAACGCCGGTCAAAAATGAAACTTTTACTCCACGTCAATTTCATGTTGCAGCCCTGTACTTAAACCATTTAATTATGCAATTTGCGATTTGCGATTTGATCGCATCGCGAAATCGCATTCGGTGGAAGAAGAGAAACGAAGCACTAACATATGGTGCGATTTGCGATCAGATCGCATCGCAACATCACAATTGGAAGAATTCAAGTGAACAGACGGAGGCTCCAAGCATGCATGCGATTTGCGATTTGCGATCTCATCGCATCGCAAGGTAAAATAATGCTATAGTTGAAATTATTATTTCAACACCAAGGTCCGAGAGAAATGTGAGTATTTTTCGTTAGTCTATCGCATCCATAAAAACTTTGATCGAAAAGGTCTGCTTACACAGCCTGACTTTAATTTCAAAGTTCTGTTTACTTAGCGGGTGGGTTTTTCTCAATGAAGTGGCGCGCTTTGTCAATAAAACATTTACAAGTTACAGTTCATTTCATCCAACGTTTACTTCAATCGCAGAAGTCTGGGAATTTGAAGATACATGGAATTTTTTTCACATCACTCAAAATCTTGCTTCAATATTATAAAAGGAAAAGATGGGAGGGGAAGAAAAATGGCCGTAGCACCGCACATATAATATATGAAAATACATGTATGTTGGAAATTTCTGGTAATTTCAAACAAAACTCTGAACAGAGAATAATGCTCTGTTTTTGCACAGGATCTTAACACATGGAAGCTAAATTTGATTTCTGAACAGAGTTTCACACACTCATAAAAACATTGTATTGATTACTAAAAATCAACTGTTACAAAAGGATCTTCTTCTTAACAGAGGGATTCACCAAGAACTTCCAGTTCCATACAAAAAAAATTACTCTGTCTCTTCTGGAAATTTTACACTACTCTGTGTAAAATTTCTTACATTTACTACTATAAAAAAATTCTCTTACATATGCTGCTGCATTCTTCACATTCGTTATCTCAATGAACAAAACAAAACATTTTTACTACTCTTGCTGCGCATTCCCTTTTTCAATGAACAACTACACAAAAATCTTCCTCACGCTGTTGCGTGTTCTTTGTGTTTCATTCAACAAGCCACTACATTCGCTGCTGCGAATTTACCTTTCTCCCTACTCACGCGCTGCTGCGTGCTTACAGTTTTCCATACTCAATGAACAATAAAAAAAACATTACATATACGACCACCAAAAAAGATTACTTCACGTTTTCACTTGCCATACTGCCGTAAAATAAAAGAACATTAAAATTTAAAAACTTCACCAATATTCTATGAACACAATTAATTTCATTAATGTTTTACTGGCGGTAAAAAAAAAATATCTCACTTCAAGCAATGTTCATTTGCTGCAGGCCTGTACGCAGCTTTGTTTCAATCAATGGACATCAACCAACCTTTCAATCGGACGACTGACGCTCGATCAAACCACATGACCTTTACGCTTCGAGAAAAATGCTATTTTCAAAACTGCTTGAGGACACGCGTCAAATGGCGTACTGTATCACTGACCCTCCGGAGAATACCACTTGCTCAGAAAAAGCGATGTGATAAAACTAGTGGTTTTCTTGAATTAAATGTGCCGGTGAAATTACATTTCAACAATGTACACAAAAAAATTATTTAGCGCTAAAACGCAAAACTAGCCTCTTAAGTATATACCAATCATGATTGCATGATGAGATATGGTGTGAGAAGAATGGCTTGAATCCTCTTCAACACTCTTAGCTACGTATGATATAACTCGCATGAAAGTGATGAACATGGACGAATGTGAGTGTACGCAATAAATAGACTGGATAGTTATCACACCCTAACACTGAAGTTATCACACCCTATATGCTATATAAATTTCCCATTTACAAAAAATATTTTAGCATAGTTATCTCAGACAGATCTTGGAGTCTGATTTTCTCTTAGCATAGCACTGGATGGATGCCATGGTCTGTTTATGCAATATTTCTATATATATCTTAGTAGAATTGAGCCGCATGTCATGCACCTACATACACTGCATATTATTTTATATAATCTACACACTGCGTCTCTGTCGTCGTCCTGTAATACAATAAAAAATAAACAAAAGATTTGATTTAAATATACTATGAAACATAAAAGTTACAGAATGCGTGAGAGAAATATGAGTATTTGGTGTGTATAAGTAGAGGAGACCAGAGAACTTACTGTATTAGTGATGAATTAGATGAGGGGCGGTGTGGATGCCACCATGGCAAATATGAGGGGGTGGAGATTTGTAGAAGTAGGGAGAGTATGATGGAGGTTTAATGGGATAATGGAGTTTACACGACGGGGATCATGAGTTGTGAGCCTCTTCTCTCTGTCATGGTATCGAAGCAGTAGAAGAGAGTGCTGTGCGTTTAGCTGTATAATCGCTGACATGGTATCAGAGCGATATCTAACATGGTATTAGAGCTCAGGTGAGGTGAGCTGTGTTGAGAGTTTGTTGTTGCAAGCGTTGCGGCTGTGAGAGTCCATTGCATGATGGTAAGAGAGGGACGAGACCTAAGTGAAGTGTGTGATGTCCACTGGCTGTGAGTGGCTGCAGTAAGCAAGCCGTGTGAGGTTGAGTACTGGTAAAGAGCTGTGAGCTCAGTGAGTGTTGGTGAGTTGTGAGCGAGGGCGACTGAGCCGTGAGCTTGTAGTGAGGGTTGTATGAGCGGTAGATGTTGAGTGTTTATGTGTGTGCTGTATAATCTATAAGTTGGTATCAGAGCTCAGGTGAGGTGAGCTGTGTCAAGAGTTTGTTGCTGCAAGGGTTGCGGCTGCGAGAGTCCACTGCGTGATGGTAAGAGAGGGCCGAGACCTATGTGAAGTGTGTGATGTCCACTGGCTGTGAGTGGCTGCAGTAAGCAAGCCGTGTGAGGTTGAGTACTGGTAAAGAGCTGTGAGCTCAGTGAGTGTTGGTGAGCGGTGAGCCAGGGAAACTGAGCCGTGAGCTTGTAGTGAGGGTTGCATGGTAGCGGTCTAAAGGAACCCTAAATTGATGATCGTGGAGAAATCTTTTCTCTAGAGATTCTGCATTCTATTGGCTTGAAATCGGCGGCTGCTCTGAATCAGCGGGTTCTACTGTAAGTTATTGATGATAAAGAGGAAAGACTTCAAATTGAATGTGTGTTTTTGGATTTCATTGCGGTTTTCGCGGATTTGGCGTTCTTGCGCAATAAGTGTATCGAGATTGGGATTTCATTGCGGTTTTCGCGGATTTGGCGTTCTTGTGCAATAAGTGTAGCGAGATTTGAGGACAGGGCGTGCTGGTCCGAGGGTTTCGGCAGAGTGGAGAGCTCAGGGGTTTCATCTTGGTGTTTCGGCCGCTGCTGTGGTAACATTGAGAGTAGCATGAATGAGTTGCGGCCTCTTGAGCAAGGTGATCATAAAGCTGAGTTGAGTGTGCCATAGAGCACTAGGTAGAGGATCTCCTAAACTTGTTGCATGTGGTGGAGTGCGACATTAGTTGAAGTCAAGATTTGTGTTGTTGCATGGACCAGAAGCAGATGAATTGAACGCTGTGTGAGTGATCTCTTCCGCTCGACAGATGTGAGGATTGACCGATTGCTGTGTGTGGAGTACATTCACATGGAAAAGGAGATCTGTTGTTTTACCCTGCTATGCGAGAAGCGGCAGAAGGAGCCGATTGGAGGTTCTAATTTCTTGTTGTTGTGAGCTGCGTGAATGTGTGAGAGTTCTTCTGCAAGTTGTGTGGCTGTGAACTTGCAGTCCCCCTGGAGAGATATGTTTGTGTGTAAGACTATGCTGCGTTATGGTGTGACTGTTGAGAAGAGGCTGTGTGTGAAGATTATTGGCCTGAGGAGCATTGAACTGTTGAAAGAGCGTTGCTGCAGTCGTTGAAGTGGATGAGTATTTTTTTTGCCATCGCCATGGTTTGAATCGTGTAAAGGTATAATGTAAGATTTGAGGTTTGAGAATTTTCATGGGTGATGCAGAGGCCAACACTCTGCTTGCAATGTGTGATATTGAAGTGTTTTTCTGCTATTTGAAAAAAAGTGAAAGTGATTTGAGTTAAAAGGTTTTGTTGGGTGAATCTATAGCACTGTGATATTGTAAGTGTGAGCTTCGTGGCAGTGCCTGATAAGTGTTAAGCTAAGTTGAAGATTGGAGGAGACTGTGTTAAGCGTTGGAGTTGTGAGGAGCTTCTTGGAGAAGCGACCTGCATTAATACTGCTAGACAATTATTTTTTGAGGAGTCGATGACTGTTTGAGTAGCGTTGTGGTGCTGTGAAGATTGGAACATTGTTGTTGCTCTTTGTTCTTCATGTTCTTTGAATCAGTTTGCAGCGGATCATGAAGTGGAGAGGCTGCTGTTAAATGGGGCTCGTGTTGAGTTTGCGATGAAGTTTGAAGTGAGCATTGAGGTTGTTTGTGCCTGCTGTGGATCACATCGTCTGTGGTTGTGTTAAAAGAAGATTTTTGTGTGAGTGTGTTGTGGACTGTGCGTGAGCGTGGATCTAGCTGCCAAAGAGATTGAGCGCCCGCTGTTTTGTTTGGTGTCATTGGAGAGTGCCATCACTGAGAGCCAATTGTTAGCTATTGAAGAGCTTGCGTTGAGCGACATTGTTTGCTGATGTCCAGCCTGTATGGAGGCACTCTTGCATTGATGAAATATTCAATTGCTAATTTTGTGTGATACAAGTGAAGGTTGTTGTTGGTGGAGGCCAAACCTTTCTGTAATCTATGAGTGGATCATCATGTGGTTGTTGTTGTTAGCCGAGGGTGTGGATGTTATGATTTTTTGGGCATGATATTGCATTAATGAGGCTGCCACCGAATTGCATTTGTAAGAGTTCATTTGTGGCAACAATGATGACCCATTCTGGTTTCAAGGTAGTGCCTTGCAAGATCTAGAGGAGACTAGTTTGAGTGACCAATGACTATGGTGTGAGTGGCCCGTTTAGTTGTGGCATGAAGAGGTCATGTTTTGTGCGTCTATGGGGAGTCGAACTATTGGTATGGCAACCTTCGCGTGTTGTGGCAACCTATACATTACAGAGTCGGTTTTGATCTAGTGAGCAGTAAGTCTATTGCGGTAAGCTTGAAGGTAAGCATTCCGTTGGAAAACATTATTCAAAAGTGTTGTGTGAAAGCGAGAATATGAAAGTATGATTGTTGTTTCGGTGAATAGTTTTATGTTTGTTATTATAAGGTTTAGCTTTGCACAGTGTGAGTCGTGCAATTACTGGTGATGCTTGGTGTTTGATGCTAACTATTTGATTGGAAACTGTGTTTGTGTTTGGTATGAATTGAAATGGGTTGAGGAGCTGGAACTTATTGTTTGTTGTAGATTTGGTTCTTTGTTGCATATTGGTTTTGTGATAGAGTGATGGGTCAACCCAGGACTCAGAGAGAATTTAAACAAGTGAGGAGAAATAATGAAATGGCAATAGTTGCAGAAGAAGATTTGAATCAGATAGAAGAATTTGAAGACACTGATGCAATACTGAAACGATTAATGCCAGTTTTGCCAATTTTCTCAGGTAAAAATTTTAAGCGTTGGGGAATTAAAATGGAAGGATTGCTTGGTTCAATAGATTTATGGAAATTTGTCTAAGGAACTTCTATGAATTTGGATGATAAGTGTAGAAATGCAATAACATTGTTTCTCATCATATCAGCTTTAGATGAAAATATTTTGTCTAATATTTTGTATGAATTTGGTGAAATATGTGATGCAAAAATATTTTGGGATATTCTTGAAATGAAATACAGTATGGAGGGTAGTGAGAAAGCTGAAATTGATGAAGGTGTTGTTGCTAAAAGTGATTGTGTTGAAAGCATCGTAGCTGGGATTAAAGCTGAAAGTATGTTTTTAACTGACAATAGAGTAGTATGTGATATTAAGGAAACACCCTGTAATGAAGTCAAATTTGATGACAATTATGTATCCCATGATGAGTGGTTAAATACGATGCATGAAAAGCTTCTTATTGATGAGTTGTTTGGTGAGAAGAGTTGCCTACCTCCATACACAAATCAAATGCAGGACAACATGTTTGTAGCAACAGAATTGGCGAAAGAGGTTGAAGACGTGAATCAACCAACTATGGAAAATGAAGGAAGCAAAGCTCTTTTCAAAGAGCACGATGAAAAAAATCAATATGGTTCTGTTTATGAATCTAACATTGTTTTTGAGTGTGCAGATATTGACAATCAGGAAGAAGCAACAAAACTTGAAGAAAGTGCAAGCATTAAAGACAAGTATAAGTCCCAAGAACATGAAGCAATGTTGAATACAAAGAATGTTAACCTGCAATCAAGAAAGAAGAAGCTCAATCACCATCTTATGACAATAAAGGTGAAGATGAAACTGTACCAGCAAAGGAAAAGGAACAAGCATAGACCCTTTAATAAGAAGGCAACAATGAAATGTTTTGTTGTAAGCCTATCTGAGACTTAGACCAGCATGCATGACAATTAAGAGTATAGTGTCTTGTTTATTGTATTAAGAATATGTTTGTTATATAGTTGGAATTAAAGGGGAGTGTTGGAAGAAACTGGAAGTAATTCCAACTACCCAGATATCTAGAAACTTCTTGAAGAAGCCACTGCCTAAATTGATATCCAGAGGTTTCTCAATCTTGTATTTAAATTGATATCCAGAGGTTTCTCAATCTTGTATAAATACGTGTTAATCGATGAATGGAAGTACGTCTTGTCTTATGTTCAGTGTTTGTGTGTTGTGTTCATGAGTTGTGAGCCTTTGCGCTCTGTCATGGTATCAAAGCTGGTATCAGAGCAGTAGAAGAGAGTGCTGTGTGTTTAGATATATAATCGCTGACATGGTATCACAGCGATATCTAACAGGGGAAGGGTGGCGTCCATCATGCACTGGCTTGGGGGGCTGATGCTTCTCAACTCGTGGGGGATGGGCTTTAGAAGTCAGTGATGGAGGGTGCGCAAAATCCAGAGGATGTGGGGCAGAAGCAGGGGGCTTCATGTGGTGTCGCGGAGGTTTGCGAACAGGGATAGGAGAGGGCTTGTCGTGTGAGTGTGGGGGCAATGAGGGATTATGCCATGGATAAGGCTTATCGTTGTGATGAAAAGGCGGGAGAGCAGATAGAGGTTGTGGGATTTCAGAGTAAGCGTATGAGCAAATTATGGAAAAAGCGATGAGTAGGAAAAGAGGAAGACGATGATGAGGAGTGCTTGCCATCTCTACGAAATCCAATAGAAATGCAAAGGATGTGAATGTGATAAGGGAGAGAGGAGTCGAGGGTTTATATAGACAAAACAACCGCCCAAGAGAGTAGGTAATTGGTGGAGATGATGAAAAAGTTGCGGCCATTTGACAATACAATCCATGAGTCCAGAGATCATGTATAATGTGGGCCATTGGATCCACAAAGGAATGAGCATCAGATTGTAGACGCGCCTGTTTTTCAAATTTATGTTCACGCCGGTAAGGATTGGCTGGGCTTATTGTGTTCGATACAGATGATTTTATGTAAAGATTATATTGGAAGTTGGGAGACTTTGATGGGAAGTTCGTTCGCGCAAATTTCTGCTTTTATCATGCGTGTCTAGGTTCAAACTCTTCACCGACGAGAGTGAATTTATTTTTAGATGATGTGTGTGAACAATATTCCAAACTCCAGATTTCCGTCACACAATTTATTTGCTCTTGCATTTACGCTAATTTGCTTTTACTGTCCAGTAATATTTTTTATGAAGGTTATATGATAAAATTTGTAATTCAGAAAATGCTAATATTGTAAATGGATTCATCTCCTCATTCCGAATAATTCCACCTTACAGTTTCGGTAATTAAAACTTACACTTTCGGTAATTTGAAAATACGAATTACTATATAAATAATCCATTCACATGGAAGGAAGTGATATTCGAAATGAGAATCCCATTCACATGAAAGGAAGTAATGTTCGAATTGAGTATTTTTGTCTCTAGGTTCACTTTTACACCCCTACGTTTTTTTCTGTAAAAATATTGGCATTTTAACACACAAGTCAAAGGAGCGCAGAATAAAATTAGGTTCGATACCCATCCAACATTACTTGCATCAAGACTCAATAATCTTAAAGGCTTGATCATCTGCAACATATAAAATGGGTAAAGATTTTACTTTAGCCTTGATTTCCAAAATAACTTTGGTGTGGAGGTCTGACGAGTCAGGAGGATTTTTCCCTAACCTCTTGTTAAGGATTTTACTATCGCTGACATAATCTTGATAAAAATTGCTGACATAATTAAGGCAACCCAAAAACCTTTGCAATTGTGTCTTATCCTTTAGCACATCTGGAAATTCATCAGCGAAGTCAATGACATGCTGCTGGAGAGAAATCTGCCCATTGTAGATTGTATGACCCAAAATTTTTATAGAAGTCTAAAAAACTTCTATTTTCTTTTTGCTCAGAACTGGCCCATTCTTCTGAACTAGCTTTAAAAAAATATTTACATGCTTAAAGTGTTCATCTATACTCTTAGAAAAAAATCAAAACATCATCGATATATACAATCAACCAGTCAAAATAAGGCTTGAAAATGTCATCCATCACCTTCTGGAACTTTGAGGGGGCATTTTTGAGTCCAAATGGCATGACATTCCACTCATAATGTCCGACAGGAATGCTGAAGACAGTTTTAAACTTATCTGATTCTTCTATAGCCACCTGCCAAAATCCTACCTTTAAATCAAACATTGAAAATATTTTTGCACCTGCAATTCTTCTGATCAAGTCTCCTTTGTGTGGAATTGGATAGGTGTCATCTGCAAGAACTGAATTCAGAGGTTTATAATTGATGACAAGCCTTGGGATACCCTTGATCTCCTCTGCCCTTTTGTTTACATAAAACCCATAATAATTCCATGGGCTACTTGATTCTCTTATTAGTCTCCTGTCAAGCAGTTGCTGGATCTCTTTTTGGCAAAGATCCCTATACTCTTTGCTCATAGGGATGGATCTACTCTTGCAGGGTTTTCCTGCAAATCCTTCTTTGTATGGCAGCCTAATAGTATGTTGTTTTCGATGCCAAAAGGCATTCGACTCTTCTGAACATCATTTTTCTTCTAGCTGTTGCTTCAATCTTGAATTCTGCATTTAACCTGAGACAACTTTAGCTGTTCTTCAATCCTTAGTTTACCCTTCAGATCTTTGAGGTCTGTTAGTAAGGATTCTGCCTTATCTAATTTCTGCATTGCCTGTACCATAGTACAGACTCTTGGACTGGAAACATAAGGTAGTATAATCTTCTTCTTTCTACCTCTTGATGTGGGGACTGAGATAAAGTAACCAGATCTTCCTCCTTTCAACCTAGCTGAACCATGTGGTTCAACTGCAACAAGAAATATATTTCCTAAAATACAATCAACAGGAATATCTGTAACAACAAACTTCATATATACACAATGTGAATCAAAACACAATGAAGCTTTTGGAACTTCATACTGAAGTTTCTTATTTCCAAGACCCACAACCTTTCTTTCAGCAGATACCCAGTATTTGGCTGGAATGTTTTTCATATTAAGAATATTAATATCTGCACCTGAGCCTAATAATGCGACCATTTGAAAATTTTTCCCTTGAATACAGATATTTACCTTAACATGATGTTGCTGATAGGTAATAGTAAATAATCTCATGTCCTTAAATCCAAAATTTGGAACTTGCATACCTTCAGTAATTTGGACCTCTTGCACATGTGCAGCTTGGTTCCACGGGTCATCCTCGTCTTCTTCTTCTTCTTTATATTTCTGGCTAGTCGCAACTTGTTTGTCTTTCTGTAGCTCTGCAATCTGAGCTTTGATTGTAGCGATCTCAGATTTGATGTGGTGGATTTATCCACTTACTTCACCAAGAGTAAGTGACCTTACTCTTCCTGGTCTTTGGTGATGCATTTGAAAAGATTCCATATTGCGCTCATAGGATGCATCAACAAACAACTGTTTCTTCCTTGATTCCTTAGAAGCTTTAGTTTTCAACTGATCTGTGAAAGCTTCAATCAGTCTGTTCTTCATATCGTCGTCCTCCATTGCTCTGATTTGAGACAAAATTTTTAATTCTGCTTCTTCATCAGTAGATTCCATTAGCACATTTTCTTTTGGAGGCTTTTGTTTTTCTTCTTTGCTTGAGCTACTAAAATCATCAGAATCATCTTCATATATGGCATGGCAAGCACATTCATCAAAATCAGAACATGAGCATTCTGATGAACCTGATTCGGGGTATTGGCCCATGTTTTCTTGAAATTCTTCTTCTGTAGAGCTAAAAGAATCAAGAGAAGTTTCTTCTAGCTGGCGCTGTTGTGCTGTATCTCTGATTGTGAAATTGGGGCACCTTTCTGTGACATGAGTCACAGATCCACATTTAAGGTAAACAATAGGGCCTCTATGCTCTTTTTTGACTTGTTTGGCTTTTTGAGCATAGACAACAGTCTTCTTCCCTCTGTTAAGCTTTGATTCCTCCCCTTGCGGGCACCTTGAGGCAGTGTGCCCATTCTGCCCACATAACTAGCAAGTGATTTTGTTCCATTTTTCTTGCTTAGCAGAATGCAGATGGATGTCAGAGGGGTTGTAATAATGAGTATTTGGCACATACCTGTAATAGCCCTTCTTTCTATGCTTCTGACTTCTATCTTTTGTGGGATATTTTCTTCTTCTGTCCTTTAGATAATTTTTCTTGTTCTTGTAGAAGGTCTCCCTAAATTATCTTTTAGCTCTTTTCTTAGTCTTTCTTTTCTTGACCAAGGATCATCCACTGCAAGTCCATATCTGCTGCATATGGACTTTCTATCTAGCAACCTGGATAATTTTTCTAAAGATTTATTCACCTTTGAGCTCGTACAAAGACTCACCAGTGTCTTCGTAATATGTGAGTAAATCTCACCCCATGTGTAGGATTCAAATGGCAACTAGAAAATTTCCTGCAATCTGATATAATCAACGAATTTTGAAGGTAGAGCAGCAAGATACCCTATTTCCACAACAGGTTCTTTGAATCCTTTGCCTCGTAAATTCTTTGCATCCAATTACGATGGAAGTCATCATACTGCGACATTTTATGGCATTTGAGGTTCATGAGTATGACCTCATGTTTGTTGGCAATCTCTGTTTCACTTCCACACCAATGCTCCTGAATCATTGATGTCAGAGCGCCAATCATATTACTGATCACTGTGCCATCTGGATTATGTATAATGTCACCTTTCTCATCTTTAAGAACTTTTTCCTCCATTGTTTCAATGAGTTTGGGGGAAGATTCAGTCTCCCACCATCTGGGAAGTGTACCTGTAAAGCATTGAATAATTGTCCTGCAAGCATCTATTTCAGATTTTCCTCTGAGACACATGAGCTTATATTTTGCCATTGACTTCGCTGACAAATTTCCAGATGTGCTCAAGGATAAGACAATTGCAAAGGTTTTTGGGTTGCCTTAATTATGTCAGCAACTTTTATCAAGATTGTGCCAGCGATAGGAAATCCTTAACAAGAGGTTAGGGAAAATTCCTCCTGACTGCTCAGACCTCCACAACAAAGCTGTTCAGGAAATCAAGGCTAAAGTAAAATCTTTACCCATTTTATATGTTGCAGATGATCAAGTCTTTAAGATTGTTGAGTCTCATGAAAGTAATGTTGGATGGGGAGGGGTTTTCAAGCAAAGAACTGGTAAAGAAGAATAGGTAGTTCAGTTTGCCTCTAGAGTCTGGAACTCTGCAGAACAAAATTACTCTGTTATTGAAAGAGAAGTCAAGGCTGCATGGAATTGTATAAGCAAGTTTTAGGTTTATTTGATAAATAAACTTTTTCTCCTTAGAACTAGCATCTACTGATGAAGAAGCAAAATTAAAAATTCTGTCTCAAATCAGAGCAATGGAGGACGCCGATATGAAGAACAGACTGATTGAAGCTTTCACAGATCAGTTGAAAACTAAAGCTTCTAAGGAATCAGGGAAGAAACCGTTGTTTGTTGATGCATCCTATGAGCGCAATACGAAGTCTTTTCAAGTGCATCACCAAAAATCAGGAAGAGTAAGGTCACTTACTCTTGGTGAAGTAAGTGGAGAAATCCACCACATCAAATCTGAGATCGCCACAATCAAAGCTCAGATTGCAGAGCTGCAGAAAGGAAAACAAGTTACGTCTAGCTAGAAATATTAAGAAGAAGAAGAAGACGAGGATGACTCTTGGAACCAAGCTGCACATGCGCAAGAGGTCCAAATTGCTGAAGGTATGCAAGATCCAAATTTTGGATTTAAGGACATGAGATTATTTACTATTACCTATCAGCAACATCATGTTAAGGTAAATATCTGTATTCAAGGGAAAATTTTTCAAATGACCGCATTATTAGACTCAGGTGCAGATATTAATATCCTTAATATGAAAAACATTCCAGCCAGATACTGGGTCTCTGCTGAAAGAAAGGTTGTGGGTCTTTGAAATAAGAAGCTTCAGTATGAAGTTCCAAAAGCTTCATTGTGTTTTGATTCACATTGTGTATATATGAAGTTTGTTGTTGCAGATATTCCTGTTGATTGTATTTTAGGAAATATATTTCTTGCTGCAGTTGAACCATATGGTTCAGTTAGGTTGAAAGGAGGAAGATCTGGTTACTTTATCTCAGTCCCCACATTAAGAGGCAAAAAGAAGAAGATTATACTGCCTTATGTTTCCAGTCCAAGGGTCTCTACTATGGTACATGCATTGCGGAAATTAGATAAGGCAAAATCCTTACTAACAGACCTCAAAGATCTGAAGGGTAAACTAAGGATTGAAGAATAGCTAAAGCTACCTCAGGTAAAACGTAGAATTCAAGATTTGAAGAAACAACTAGAAGAAAAATGCTGTTCAGAAGAGCCGAATGCCTTTTGGCATCGAAAACAACATACTATTAGGCTGCCATACAAAGAAGGATTTGCAAGAAAACCCTGCAAGAGTAGAGCCATCCCTATGAGCAAAGAGTATAGGGATCTTTGCCAGAAAGAGATCCAGCAACTACTTGACAGGAGACTAATAAGAGAATCAAGTAGCCCATGGAATTGTTATGGGTTTTATGTAAACAAAAGGGCAGAGCAGATCAGGGGTATCCCAAGGCTTGTCATCAATTATAAACCTATGAATTCAGTTCTTGTAGATGACACCTATCCAATTCCACACAAAGGAGACTTGATCAGAAGAATTGCAGGTGCAAAAATATTTTCAAAGTTTGATTTAAATGCAGGATTTTGGCAGGTGGCTATAGAAGAATCAGATAAGTTTAAAACCACCTTCAGCATTCTTGCATGACACTATGAGTGGAATGCCATGCCGTTTAGACTCAAAAATGCCCCCTCAAAGTTCCAGAAGGTGATGGATGACATTTTCAAGCCTTATTTTGACTGGTTGATTGTATATATCGATGATGTTTTGATTTTTTCTAAGAGTATAGATGAACACTTTAAGCATGTAAATATTTTTTTAAAGCTAGTTTAGAAGAATGGGTTAGTTCTGAGCAAAAAGAAAATAGAAGTTTTTCAGACTTCTATAAAATTTTTGGGTCATACAATCTGCAATGGGCAGATTTCTCTCCAGCAATATGCCATTGACTTCGCTGATAAATTTCCAGATGTGCTCAAGGATAAGACACAATTGCAAAGGTTTTTGGGTTGTCTTAATTATGTCAGCAACTTTTATTAAGATTGTGCCAATGATAGGAAAATCCTTAATAGGAGGTTAGGGAAAAATCCTCCTGACTGGTCAGACCTCCACACCAGAGCTGTTTAGGAAATCAAGGCTAAAGTAAAATCTTTACCCATTTTATATGTTGCAGATGATCAAGCCTTTAAGATTGTTGACTCTGATGCAAGTAATGTTGGATGCGGAGGGGTTTTGAAGCAAAGAATTGGTAAATAAGAACAGGTAGTTCAGTTTTCCTCTGGAGTCTGGTACTCTGCAGAACAAAATTACTCTGTTATTGAAAGAGAAGTCAAGGCTACATGGAATTGTATAAGCAAGTTTGAGGTTTATCTGATAAATAAACCTTTTCTCCTCATAACTGATGCATCGGCCATGCAAAAGGTATCGACAAAGAATATTAAGAAGGCTGGAGAAGTGAAATTTGCAATGTGGTAGGCCTTGTTTGCCAATTTTGATTTCTCTGTTGAACATATTAAAGGAAGAGATAACAACCTTCCTAACTTTTTAAGCAGAGAATACATTGAGCAGAAAGAGGCACAAGTTTTGGTTATTGTTACCTAATGGGAACAGGAACACAAGAGGGAAACAGTGAGGATCATACCAGACGAATTAGAATGGGAAACATATAAAAAAGACTGGAGACCCACATGGCAACTCAGAAATACAAAGGTTTTAGATGCTAATCTATAGCCCCATACGGATCTTCAATTGTATGTGCCAGAAAGAAAAGTTTACCCCAAAGGAAGGACGTGGATACATGAAATGATTTATGACAAAGCCAGAAGGAATGCTGAATTAGCAAGGAAAGCATTGGAGCAGAACTTTCATGACATTGCTACTATTTGGCAGCATGGTGGAAAAGATATAGGAATCTATGAAAGACATGTCTGCATATAGTACAAAAATATTGGTATTTTAATGAACAAGTCAACAGAGCGAAAAAATAAAACTAGGTTTCATTTCAAGAAACATTGGACGAAAATGAATTTTCCTTTCCATGATTCCCTACCGAAACCGAAGTTGACTTCTTTGTCCCATCAAAGTCTATATAAACTGCATATAGTACTCCACAAGTCTGTGCTGAAAATGACCATTTTATTTATTATTATTTTTAAATATATAAAATTGTTAATTTTTTTATTTATTATTTTCTCAATATATAAAATTAACATACAATACACACAAAGCTAATTTTAAAATGCCATATAAAATTTTTGAAAATTACTTACAACTTATAACTTCTTTCCACACTTTTAAAATTCCTTGCAAAATGACGATTCTTTGTTTAATTTATTTTGAATATATAAAATTCGCATTCAAAATTCATTTTAAAATTGCAAAGTTTGTAGCCCCACGAGGCAGGCGAGTTGGTAATCACAATGTGGTGAAGTTCATTAGAAATACGGGCTCCATACTGAAGGTCACGAGTTCAATTTCCCTGGACTAACCCGGAGCTGTGGAAAGGGGTGGGCCCAGTTTCCCAGGGGTTATATGGCCCAGTTTCCCAGGGGTTATAGCCATGTAACCCAAGTTGCGAGGCTGCTCCACTTGCCGATTCCTCTGTTAACAAAAAAGTTGCAAAGTTTGTAAAAATATTTAAAGATTATAATTTATTTATTGCAATGCCATTTTTTTTAAGCTTTTGGTCTTTTGAAAAATTACAAAATTGTAAAGATATTTAAAAAGTATAATTAATTATTATAATGCTAATTTTTTAAACTTATTATCTCTCCCCAAAAAGATACATATTAATTAGTGAAATCTAATTATTCTATATTTTTCATCAATTTATATAATTTTAACCATTCACATACATCATTTTAATAATTTTAATCAAAATTTTAAAACAAAATACCTTAAAAAATATTCTACAGATCCCATCCTTACATACTTCATTGAAACAAAGAATTTTGGCTACTTGGTACTATTTGTACCACTACAAAGGAGCAACATTCTACATATGCAGTGAAATGATTATTTATAATAAAGATTTAAATTCATTAACATATTCACTAATTAGAAGGCGAGTGAACACATTGTTTGGCTGGTGAAAATGTGGAGGGTGTGCATTTATCTCTGTATATTAGCTACATTGTATCTTGATAATATTGGATATAGTTTACTTAGCTCTTCATTTTTGGAACAAATTACTTTTTTATATTTAAAATATTTTATAACTATGAAATTGTTATGTATTTCATATTGGAATAAGGTATAACAAAATTTCCTTTTTTATTATTTTGCTAATGCTGTATATCTTTAAATTGTTTAGTGGGAAATAATAAAGTTCTAATTTTATGGGATGGCTATTTATTGCACAAATTCTCATTCCGTATGGAAGGAAGAAATTGATTTGGATGGAGGTAATTCCTTTTTACTTTTGGAAATGGTAAAGGAAGTATGTATAATTTTTTAAGTAGGTTTTTAGTTTTGTTGATTTTCTTTGGAGACTATATGGAGGCATGGTCATTAGTCTCTATTGTTTGATTTCATATATCTCTATAGCGGCCACACTCTTAAGGATTCAAGGAATCCTTCCTCTTTATAAGTATGAATAGAAATAATTCTTCCCTTCCATTAGAATAAGAAGTTAAGTGCATCCAAGACACAACCAACTACTCTTTCGGATCAGTTCCACTATGTAAATCTTAATCAAAAAGAAATTTCATCCCTACAGGGTTGAAGATGAGATAAGTAGTGTCTCATCCCAAATTCAAGAACTACAACATGTTAGTATAATGGGTATCTAATACCTTGCAATTGATATTTTCATTCTTTTCATGTTGGAATTTAATGTAAATGCTCATATTATGGAAAATGTTGACTCTAAATAGGAAGAAACATGTCTTAGTTAATTGCATGATTGCATGGAAGTCTTTTTTTTATTTGTTGCTAGTGGTCTTATTCCATGTGTAGGCTCTCGGGAGTCTATATTTTTTGGTTTTACAACTTTGTTGTTACTAGAGGCATTTTGAACCATTGAAAGTTGATAACTTTTTAAGTAAATTTTTGTAACATTGATGTAACATTGTATTCTAATGGATATTTTATCAATACAATATTTTTTGTTATGGTTAAAGAAATATAAAGATAATCTCCTAATATATTTAACTGTCAAAATGATCAATGAAAAAGAAAAAAATGTCTATCAAATTTTATTTAGATATAATTAGAATATCAATAATATGAACTACAAAAGATAAAATTTAACTTGAATTTTTTAAATTAGTATTAAAATTAATAATGCAAATTCTTATAAAATACTAGATAAATAAATTTATTATCTATTTTTTAATAATATTATCTACATATTAATATTATCCAAAAAACTATTCTACTATAATTTTACATTAATAATAAATTATAAATATTAAACATAACATTTTAATTATAATTGGATTTTTGAAATACTCTTATAAGTTTCCATAAATAAGCTATAGCAGATTATTCAACCTTTACTTTTAACACACTAATCTATTTAAAACCATTAACAAAAATAATACCATATAGCTATTTATTATTAGTCCCTGCCATGAGGTCAAATTACTATACCGATCAATTGGTCGCTAACTTCACATTAATTTGCATTGGCTAATTGGTAATCAAAGTTTTCTTTAGGCAGGGAGTGCATACTAACGACCTCCTAATGCACTTAATTTTTGTGCATCTATTACCATGGACATGTTTGGCTGAATGAGCCACAACCTCAACCACATAGGTATTTCAACTTTCCCCCGCTTCTTCGCACTGTAATTACAAGTTTCTTCCACTCGTCAATGCACCATTATTGTCTCTTCAACATCTATTCTTGCACAATCTTTGTATGCTTCTTCAATCTTTTACTTTAGTGCTTTTTCACGTCCGTATGAATATCTCCTTCTTCATCCCTCAATATGGCAACATCTTTTTCATCGTTCTTCTAGACTTGAAATAGAGACAAAGAATAATAGCTCAAACTGTTTAGTTCCCATAAATGTTGCTATAACACAAATCGACTGTCATACTTTTAATAATTTTTTTCATTAATAGCATAACACAATGATTCTTAATTTTTATTTTTAAAATGTCGCTACAACAAAAATCGACTAATAATATTTTTACTTATTAGCATAACACAATGATTCTTAATTTTTACTTTTTAAAGAAAAGCATTGCATTATTTCTTTTTCGATCTATATTTTTCTCTGTGTCGATAATCTCTCGGTTTATCTCACATTCATTTATAATGGATAACTTTACTGCCTAATTTCTTTAGGTTAAATCCAATATGAGTATAAATATTAAATGGCTTTGACCTTCAACCATCTTGTAAACCTTATTTATGTTTAATGGTCTCTATTTATACCTTCTTTGTAGATGGTTGATATATAGAAAAAGATATCATAGACATTAGATAACACATTATAACACAAAGCCTTATTTTCTAGAAATAGGATTTGAAAATACATAATCTGTAATATTCCCAATGATTTATTTCATATTCTTTAACTGACCATTAGATAAAATCATCGTCATTACATAACATAACTTTAGAATTGAAATAGAAAGTCACATAGTGTAACAACTATTGTTGCAACATGTTACATAAATCTTCCTGTTATATCCTTGCATCATTATCATTGTTCATTTAATTAGGCTAGTTAATCACATATTTGATGATATAAGTGTCAATGTCATGCAAGGTAGAAATATCATCAAAATAACAAAATAAGTAAACACACAAATAAACACCAATAGACCCTCTAAACCCTGAAGGGAAAAACTAGCAAATATTTATTTAAACATTTCGTGAGGGTGTTCACCCCTCACTCAATGGCAACAAGGGAGTCCATCCCAAGTCCATTGTTAAAAATATTGCAAAGAAATATCATCTTTAATAACTAGCTACAAGTCATTACATTAATCATGTTATCAAAACACTTTACCCCACAATTCCTCGAGCACTATGTCTTTGTGGCCTGGTTGTGTGCAACAGTGGATTATCTCGTGTTTAATGAACTTTCACTATGCGTAAACCATTAGTTCATTGCCTTCCACAATTTTAACTATAATCCTTTTTGACTATTGTATAAGCGACGGGTAAGACACAATTTATTCATTCTTTGCATAAGTCACATTTCTTTCTTGCAATTACTATTGTCAACAATTTTTCCATCATGATTATATAAAAATAGTTATTAAACCCAATTAATAAATATTTACTAGTTATGATTCAACAACTTTTCATGTACATGAATAAAATGCATATAGAGCATCAAGACATGCTTCTTTATTGACACCACAATTGCATTAATTAAAAACGCACAATTACAAAAACATGTTTATTTATCTAATCATGTGTAGGGATATGGCATGTGTATATGCATTTGAATCCCACATGAATAAAGTAAATAACATAAAAATTACCAAGGCATGTCCATCTATCCATACTTCCCATGCATTATAAGAATGAGAATAGATACATTTTACCTCTTCTCATAAGAATATACAAATATTTAAACGAATCACCATGATTATCATGGTAATATTTAAAATAATCACCATAGTTATCACTATGTCTTTGCACAATAAGAGGGAAATCCTTCCAAAAGATATTCACCAAAACTACTATTATTTGTTCACACAATAGCACCTTCTTTCCTAGAAGAAAGACCGCAAAAATTACCCATATTTTTTAAAACAAAACTAGCACAATAGCTATTATATGTGTGCATACAGACACATATCATTTGCAAGAAAACTAATACAATAGCTATTATTTTCATGCATGCAAATACATATTTCTTTTTTAAGAAATCTAATACAATATCGATTATTTTTGTGCATATAAAACCTTATTTATTTTCAAGAAATCTAACACATTTTCTATTCTTTTCATGAATGCAAATAAATAATTTTTTTTTTCCCAGAAAATACAACACAATAACTATTATTTTTATGCATATAAGCACATCTTTCTTTTCAAGAAATCTAACACAACATCTATTCTTTTCATTCATATAAACACATATTTTTTTTCAAGAATTCTAATGCAATAGCTATTCTTTTCATGCATATAAACACATATTTCTTTTCAATAAATCTAACACCGTAGCTATTATTTTCATGCATGCAAATAGATATTCTTTTTTCTAAAAGAAACCATCCCAATAGTTATTATCTTTGAGCACAAGAACATTCCTTATCTTTTCCACACAAGAATTCATGAAGATTTTTCCTTGGTAGCACAAACCATAATCACTAATGCCACGCAAATACTTGAAAACCACTTCACTGCTGTCCAATGCTCCTTCCCTGGTTTTGACATAAACGTGCTCAATACTCCCACTGCATGTGCAATGTCTGGTCTAGTACAGATCATTGCATACATCAGACTACCGACTACACTTGCATATAGAACACATGGCATGTCCTCTTCCTCTTCTTCTGTCTTGGGACATTGTTCAGTAGATAACCTCACACCTACAGGAATAGAAACCTTCACTGGTTTACGATCCTACATATTAAACCTCTGCAGTGTTATCTCGACATACTTCCTCTGGTTTAACCAGAGCTTCCTCTTTACTCGATCTCTTTTAATTTCCATGCCCAAAATATAGTTTGCAACACCAAGATATTTCATGTCGAATTTGGAGGACAATTGGGTCTTCAAATCCTGGATAATTTCTTT